>JBANSL010000003.1:49598813-49753813 GCA_037127255.1 Persicaria tinctoria
AAGAGTGCGCAAGGTAGCCAAGTATTCCTTCATATTTTTGAAAGCTTTATCCAAAGCAATAGTCCATTCAACTGGACCTTTCTTTTTTAGCTGCACGATGAAAGGCAAGGAGTGGTTAGCTAATCTCGAGCAGAATCTGCTCAAATAGTTGATCGAGCTGTTCAATTTCTGAATGTCGTTCAACGTCTTAGAAGGAGCCATATCAAGGATGGTCTGTACTTTTGAAGGGTTCATGTGTATCCCGTGGTTGCTTATCATGAAACCTAGGAATTTTCCAAAATCTACTCCAAAAACACAATTTTTTGGATTCAGGAAAACACGATTTCTTCTTAGAGTGTCGATGGTTTCCTGTAGATCCTTGCAGTGGTCCTCCTTTGTAAGGCTTTTGATCACGATGTCATCGACGTAAACTGCAATTTTTCTTTCGATCTATGACTCAAACACTTTCTCGATCATTCGTTGGCACACAGGCTTTGTTCAGATCTTTGAAATCTACACATATTCTCCATTTGCCACTACTCTTTCTGACCAACACCACATTTGATAACCAGGTCGAATCATTGATCTCGCGAATAAATCCGGCTTGTAGAAGTTTGTGTACCTCTCTTGCTTTGTTGCTTCTGATTTTTCGGCGACCATTTTTCTCTTTCTTTGGCACACAGGCTTTGCATCGCGATTGAGTCTCAAAGAATGCTCCGCGGTCTCTGGCGGGAGCCCTTTTAAGTGTTGTTGCGACCATGTAAAGACATCACGTGATTCTTTCAACATACTCTTGAGGCGCTCTAAAGTAGAACCAGTCAAACTGTGACCGTGGTACAGGGGTTCGGTCTTGTTTGGGAAGGGAAAGAAAGCTATCTTTTCCTCGACGATTTTGTCAGCTACTTTTTCGGGTCGAACTTCCAGCTCCGCTTGTTGTTGTTCGAATGTGGCCTCTTACTCGCGTTCATCAACCATTTCTTCTTTTAAAGACCCACAATCATTTCTATTAATCGCGAATATTCGATTGTGACCCTTTTTTAGTGAGGACAAGTAGCAAATTCTACTTTCTGCATGTTCACCTCGTGCTTCGCCTACCTTTCCATCGGCACATGGGAATTTGACGCTAAAATGATAGATGGAGCATGCTATTTGGAATTTGAATAGAATCACCCGACCCATGATAGCATTGTAGATGGACGGCAGTGGCACCACTATGTATTTAATCATGTGGGTTCTTCTATTCGGAGTACTCCCTAACGTCAGGGCCAATTCGATCGTTCCAGCTACATCAACTTTGTCTACAGAGAAAGAGACTAGTTTTCCCGAGTAGCAACGTAAAGCGCTTTCAGCGAACCTGAGCTGCTCAAAGGTGTCCCCATAAAGGGCATCCACGGATGAACCAGTGTCTGTCAGAACTAGCTTGACCGTTTTAGTTCCTATCTGCACATGGATGAACATAGGATCAGAGTGGGGCATCCTGAGGTCGCGAGCGTCCCGAGAGTGAGAAACAGAAAAACTCAGTACCACCTGCGCAACGGATGCTTGCTTGACACTGGCTTCGGATGGGGGACGGCTGGCTTCTCTCTCATAGTTTTTCCTCTCCTTCTTACTTGTGCCAGATGTCACGGGTCCCCTCGCGATGGTGTTAATGCATCCATATGGAGAGGGAGGTTTTCGGTGATCCTCGCTGGAGCACTCAGGTCGGTTGGACGAGGACCTTGCTTCATGGGCATTTCTTGTGTCCCTCGGGGGAGGTCGGTATCCTCTTCCCTTGTTCCCATTTCTTCCTCCCCTATTCCGGGGGTAAGTTCCCCTGCCCCTTCCCCTAGCTGCATATTGGGGATTGTAGGGTCGTGGTTGAGCGTTAGGTGGTCTATATTGTTGGGGAGGAACCATAGAAGGATGGCGTTGTTGTGGCGTCGTGACTGGATGACTGGGATTTTTTGGTGGGGCACGAATCTGAAGGGGCACTTCTTTTTGAGGGAGGGCATGCGGAATCCCATAGACTGGAGGTAAAATCTGGTCGGGATGAGCCATCATCACATTTGTTGGGTCATCATGTGGACCTGGTCCCGTTCATTCGTTGTATTGGACTTCATGGACCTGAGGTCGCGGTGGGGCGATTGGGTATTGCTAGGGATGATTGCGGTGTTGTCGATTCCCAAAATTTTCTCTTCCTTAGCGCCTGTTAGGGACCCTGTGGTAGAACGGTGGTCTAGATTCGACGGGTCGCGAGCTAGAGCTTGTAACCTCCATGGTGTGGATTTGTTTGGTTACAAGCTCTCGCAGAACATCATATTTCTCTGCCTCTTTTCGGAATAGGCAGATCTTGAAGTCTCCATTGGCCAAATTGCCCATTAATATTGTGTTTGCGCATTCGTGGTTGAATCTTGGGATCTGTACTACCATGTTGGTGACACTACAAAAAACACAGGAAATAGCCACGGTCAAATAGCCACAAATTGGCCACGAATGACCGTGGCTAAACAGTTTAGCCACAGGCATAGCCACGAATTTCATGTTCGTCGCCATTTGTGGCTATGTGCCTCGTCGCTAAATGCCAGATTTCCGATATCTGTGGCTAATATCCACGATCTGACAAGTTCGTGGCTATGTCCATGGGCGGTTCGAAATCGTGTCATCCGTGGCTGTAGCGACGAAGTTAGCCACGGTGTATGTCGTGGCTGATTTCGCTGCTTGGCACGTGCGAGATGTCTAACGTCTTTCATGGCTGATTTCGTGGCAACACCCGTGGCCAGTTAGGTGGTATTGTTGGCTATTGTCGTGGCGACTCTCGTGATTGTATTCATGGCTAAATTCGTGACTATTGCTAACTATTCCCGTGGCCTTATTCGTGGCCTTATGCGTTCTAAAGCTAGAAAATAAATTTAATATAATTTTATAAATTTGTCACACAAACACATCCAAAATACAACCATAAACTACACCATTCAAAACACTCATACAACATACACAGATACTACACCTAAGAAAAGACACCAACGCATCTTAAGAATCTAGACACTATTTTGAGAGCTTCCGCCTTGTTCCTGCACCCAATGCTTCACACTGGACCAAAGTATGAAATTAAATGTCCATGTTCAATTACATAAACATAATACAAATCAAATACTAAATTTTATAAAATAGCATATTGAATAAGTAAATTAAAACAATTTTAAAAATAACAAGTTTATAAACAAAGACATCAAGATACACAATGCATTGCCTACAAAATAAGAAAGGAAATCAGTCTCAATTTAGTTTTTAATTTTTCTTTTTTCCCTTTAATAGTTCCTCTCCTTTTCTTCTATTAATGGGCAATCAGATATTCAATTTACAATATGCAACTATGTTGCTGTTACATACACGCGGATTTGTTTGATACTTTCATCCAAGTATTTGCTGTAATCTCCAAATCCATCCCAAATCAGGTTGACTGTTCACATAACAGTTAACAGAAGGTTAGCTCAACTCTCAGGAGAACAGATACCAAGTTTCTAATATTCAAAATAAACAAGATCCAATTCATAGACAAAAAATCGAATTCAACACATAAAAAAGCTCACAACTATTGAACCTTATGTACCAAATCAGTTCAAAAATCCCAATTGTTTTTGTATAAATTTGTACTCTTTGATTTAATATTGTATATCATCCCAACAAGAGAGACAAGCCAGATAGAGAGCATAAAACTTCACCTCACATTGTTGTTCACTTGCAGATTCAAAGTAAGGAGGAAGCAGAAAACTTCAATCCATCCCACCTCGTTCTCCTTGATGCTGCATCCTCCAATCTGACACCGATGCCGACTCTTCCCAGGCTGCCTGTGGATGTGGAGTTTGTTTGCTATGGCTTTCGGTAGTGTGAGTTCGAAAGCAATGGCGGTCTATGGATCTGTGAGTCCGAATAGGTTAGAAAAGGATATTCAAGATTTGAGAACTGAACAAGGAGCTACAGTTGTAGTTAATATGGGATTTGATAATGTTTTCTACGATTCCGAAACTAAAATAAAAGTTGAAGTAGAAAAGGGTGGATCTGTTGAGCATTTGGCTCGAGGGACGGGTCCGATTCGAGTGGAGGAAAGAAAATCATTCGCCAGTTTATTCAAGAAAAGGAGACCATGAGAGGAGGAGGAGAAGAAGAAGAAAACATACCTTGAAAGAAGAGAAGGGAGATTTCTGGAAGCAATTTTCAACCATGGAGAACAAAGCTTGGAAAAGAGGCGATTATGCAGATCCAGTCTCCAGGAAATGAAAACAGTCGATCAAAACCATGAATTTTGGGGCAAATGGGATGGAGAGGCGAGAGGAAGAGATGACAATGGAGGTAGATGGAAGGGAGATGCGACATGGATCAATCGCCAGTTTATTCAGAATGCACCATTAAAAGTGAAAAGAGAGAGGCAAGTTCAAGCGTTGAACGCAAAGAGGCGGTGAAGAGGATGAATTAGGGTTAGAATGTAAAAAGTTGCTTTTTATACCCACCTTGGGCCAACAATCCGAAATTTCAATTTGCCGCTCAAAAATACATTACCGCTCAAAAAAATTTCTATTCACCGCCTAAAATGTGGATAGAAAATTTTCCAACATATATTGACATTTTCTATATATATATATATTCTATTTTGAAACATACTAGTAATATATAAAATATTAAAATTTCTATTCACCGCCTAAAATGGGGATAGAAAATTTTCCAACATATATTAATTAGTTAATATAATATTTTGTTCAACACTCATTGGTTACTTATATAAGAATTTTTTAGGTAACATATGGTTTTATTTAACCGTCATTAGTTACTTCTATAAGTTTTCGTCAAAACATAATTTTATAGTGTTTTCGTAAGAATTTATTAGTTAATACAAAGTTTTATTCAACATTTATGAAACATTTATTCTTTACTTATATAAGTTTTCCTCAAAACATACTCCTATATATAGTATTGTAATAAGAATTTATTAGTCAATATGATGTTGTATGAAACATTTATTCTTTACTTATATGTGTTTTCCTCAAAAAATAACTCTTATAGTATTTTAATAAGAATTTATTAGTTAATATAAAGTTTTATTAAACATTTGTTAGTTACTTCTATGAGTTTTCCTCAAAATTTACTCCTATAGTATTCTAATAAGAATTTAGTAGTCAATATAATGTTTGATGAAACATTTATTCTTTACATATGTGAGTTTTCCTCAAAACATAATCTTATAGTATTCTAATAAGAATTAATTAGTTGATATAAGGTTTTATTAAACATTTGTTAGTTACTTATATGAGGTTTCCTCAAAACATACTCTTACAATATTCTAATAAGAATTTAGTAGTCAATATATGGTTTTTATTAAACATCTATTTGTTACCTATACGAGTTTTCCCCAAAACATACTCCTATAGTATTCTAATAAGAATTTATTAGCCAATATAATGTTCTATGAAACATTTATTCTCTACTTATATGAGGTTTTCTCAAAACATACTCTTACAGTATTCTAATAAGAATTTAATTAGTAGTCAACATAAGGTTTTATTAAACATCTATTTGTTACTTATATGAGTTTTCTTGAAAACATACTTCTATATATAGTATTCTAATAAGAATTTATTAGTCAATATAATGTTTTATGAAACATTTATTCTCTACTTATATGAGTTTTCCTGAAAACATACTCTTATAGTATTCTAATAAGAATTTATTAGATAATATCAGGTTTTATTAAACATTTGTTAGTTACTTCCATGAGTTTTCTTCAAAACATACTCCTTTAATATTCTAATAAGAATTTAATAGTCAATATAATGTTTTATGAAACATTTATTCTTTACTTATATGAGTTTTCCTCAAAAGATACTTTTATAGTACTCTGATAAGAATTTATTAGTTAATATAAGGTTTTATTAAACATTTGTTAGTTACTTATATGAGGTTTCCTCAAGACATACTCTTACAGTATTCTAATAAGAATTTTGTAGTCAATATAAGGTTTTATTAAACATCTATTTGTTACTTATAGGAGTTTTCCTCAAAACATACTCCTATAATATTCTAATAAGAATTTATTAGTCAATATAATGTTTTATGAAACATTTATTCTCTATTTATATGAGTTTTCCTGAAAACATACTCTTATAGTATTCTAATAAGCATTTATTAGATAATATCAGGTTTTATTAAACATTTGTTAGTTACTTCCATGAGTTTTCCTCAAAACATACTCCTACAATATTCTAATAAGAATTGAGTAGTCAATATAATGTTTTATGAAACATTTATTCTTTACTTATATGAGTTTTCCTCAAAACATACTTTTATAGTACTTTGATAAGAATTTATTAGTTAGTATAAGGTTTTATTAAACATTTGTTAGTTACTTATATGAGGTTTCCTCAAGACATACTCTTACAGTATTCTAATAAGGATTTTGTAGTCAATATAAGGTTTTATTAAACATCTATTTGTTACTTATAGGTGTTTTCCTCAAAACATACTCCTATAGTAGTCTAATAAGAATTTATTAGTCAATATAATGTTTTATGAAACATTTATTCTCTACTTATATGAGTTTTCCTAAAAACATACTCTTATAATATTCTTATAAAATTTTATTATATAGTATAAGGTTTTATTCCATAATTATTAGGTACATGTATGATTTTCCCTCAAAACTCAAACTTATATTATTCTAATAAGAATTTATTATATAATATAAAGTTTTATTCCACGATCATTAGCTACTTATATGATTTTTCCTCAAAATAACTCTCCCAATATTCTCATATGAATTTATTAGTTCATATTAGGTTTTATTTAACGATTATGATTTATTAGTTACTTATGATTTTTTTTCCTCTAAACACATTTTATTCAACAATTATTAGTTTTCTTTATGTTCGAGTATTTATTTACATATAAACCATTAATGGGCCTAATGGCGGAAAATATAGGCATATTTTAGCACACAATAAATTAAAGCACATTAGAAATAGAAGTGTGTTATTTGAGGTTAACTGTAAATAGCAAAGGCATTAGCCACGGATATGGCCATGGCTATTAATTGGACTCCTTAATACGTCGAGAGTTATTAATTGGGCTTCCATATTCATTGGGCTCTGACTAACACTAACGGGTTAACAATATTTGGGCTTTGACTATCTCTAATATTGGGCTTGACCGCCTTTGGGCTCTAATATTTTTTTGGTGAGATTTTGGGGTCTAAAATTATTATTTGCTTTAAATTGTGTGAAAAATTACTCAAATTCGGATATAGCAATGGACAATGGGCATGAACATAGTAGCGTCGAATCCAGCCACGGACTTTCCAACAGTGGCTAAATTCGTGGCTACTGACCATGAAATTAGGTAATGATTGCCAATTGTCACTTCTTCTTAGCCATAGGTACATCCATGATATTTTTTTGCGAGCATATTGGCGTCAAAATCAGCAACGAATATTTCAATAGTAGCTAAAGTCGTGGCTAACAGCCATGAATTTAGCTACGACAGTCATGATCGTGGCTAATAGTCATGACATTTTGGACACGAATTTATGTCATCAACCCTAGCCACAGATTTAGCCACGAAAATTTTCACTCGATGCTTATTTAGAGACGACATGTCAGGTCGTGGCTACGTTCGTAGCTACCAGCCACGGATTCGGCCACAACTCTATGTCGTTGCTAAAAAACCGTGGCTATTTCCTGTGTTTTTGGTAGTGTGAACCTGCTGAAGAAGCATCCCAATGATTCAGTCGTCCCTTGTTTGGTGTAGTTGAGGTCCAACATGGTTCTCTTCCTTGTGGGAGTGCTGTCGAAATGCGCAACAGTACATAGCATCGTTGTCCTCGTTAATTCCCATCGATGTTGTAAATTGGTTAAGGTGATCATTTGGATCGGTATCTCCTTTATACTTGGCGATGGAGATATCCCTCCATCTTTTGGGAATGGGTGCCTTGCGTATTTCCTTGCAATAAGCAAATGGGAAAGTTGGTTCACCTTTGCGAGTTTCTCGGGTGCCTCGTGGGAATTTGAACACGATGATACATCCCTGGTATTGAAACCACGGGAAATCTTGTTGGCGTTCTCGTCGGGTTCCGGACCGGGATTAAGAGGGCCGCCAGCACGGTTGGCTAAGTGATTGACCGTTGTAGGTACAGGAACCTGTTGTTGATAGTAGACACGGGGGTCGCGCTGGAATGGCATCCCATTCGCTTGTTGATTGAAGCATGTATTTTGCGGATAGCTCCCCACGAAGAATTGATACGGGGGGTAACCACTGTTGTGAGCCTAATTTGCCATGTTTTATACTTACTTTTGTATCGATTTCTGCATGCATTCCATACATTTGGGTTAAAATAGTACAAAATTTATGTAGTTTATGCTTATTTGCCAAATTATGGATTCTGCACCAGGTTTTGTTTAGATTTGCAAAAATCGAGGCATTTAACAACAATTCTGAGAAAGGATGGAGAGCTCGAAGTCAACTATAGAAAGTCCAAGGTCAAGGAGCAACAGAACTAGGACAAATCGAGCAAAGAACAAGAAAGATCAACTCAACATTGTCTGGTTGATGTCGACCAACTTTGGTCGATATCGAGTAAGTCATGCCGAAATCCAGAAGTCGAGTAGAAGCCACTTGAAGAGCCCGGTTTTACTTGAAGTCGGATAGATTTACTCGATGTCGAGGAAACTCGACTAGCCCAGAAGATACCCGAGCTCGAGTACAATCCAAGGGGAGAAGAATTCTACTCGACGTCAAGGAACTTGGTCGACGTCGAGGACATTCCAGAGTAGTCCGAGTCAAGTACTAGGAGAAATCCGGGTGATTGTAGTTACTTGCACGCTAAGATTCGAGATATTATATCAAGAGACATCAAGAGAGAGACCTGGGGCCGATCGGAGTGGATTTTTGCGAGAGCGGAGTTGGCTTCGATTGGTTGTAAGTCTTATTCAGTTTATTTAATGCAATTTTGATCCTTTTTGTTATTGATGTATTTATTCATGATGAAGAGCGAGTAGTCACCCCACTTTTGGGGTCGGGGTGAGCCCGACGGTGGCCATGTAAGGTGATGCGGTAAAGGTACAATCTTTTAATGCGAATTCGTCTTCTATCCCTACGAGCATGATTCTTTTGCGAAAGTTGAAGGTGATCCGTGTTTGTGTTATTGAAGCGAAAGTGATCTTAATACAACTTGGATTAATTATGTGAAAAAGGGTTAGTAACAATTAGGTTTTATGCGAAAGCCTCTATTCGTTAATAACGAGAGTTATTTTATGAAAAGCATGATCTTTTATGCCTTTATGTGTTACATTGCGTGGTTATCGTTTTGGTGTTGATACCCTGATCTTGGAAGTCTTTACTTTATTGCGTTAATTTCGTGTTTACATTCGTTTCCATTCGAAAAGGTGAGATTTTTTGTTTCTATTTTTACTCGATTTCGAGCACTATTAGTCAACGTCGACTATGACTTAGTCGACGTCGAGCAGGTTTTACTCGATATTGCTAGTTTTTGCTTCGTTTTGCGTTATGTTATCTGTTTTGCAGATTTTTACTCGACTGAGTGGTCAACGTCGAGGACACCTGGTCAAACGTCGAGGACACATGGTCGACGTCGAGGAAACCTCGTCGACGTCGAATACTTCCTGATTCGAATTCGAGCTATTTGGAACTGAAAAGGTGGGCGCTGACACGCTTCCTTGTGGATACGATCCTGACTACCGTCTACTACAATGGGAGGAAGGCTTGTATTTATTTGCTGAGATAGGTAGTCAGTTTGCTTTATATCTTATTTATATTGGGTGTCACTATATACACCGCAAATCCGGATTAAGGAATTGCACGTCCTTAAGGACGTGCTTGCACGTTCTTAAGGACGTGCAAGTCTGGGACTGCGCACGTCCACTATTTCAGTCTTGCACGTCCTTAACAACGTGCAAGCACGTCCTTAAGGACGTGCAATACTTGCATGTTGTTAAGGACGTGCAAACCCTAGTTAGGGTTTTGCGTTTAGGGTTTAGGGTTTAGGGTTAGGGTTAGGGTTTAGGTTTTCCGACGGTTTTGTAATGTTAATGATAAAATTGAAGTGTTTAGCTAGTGGATTTGAAGTATATGTCAAAAAAAATGTCTTGCAGTATGTTCCACAAAGTATGGCAAGAAGCAACTTCCTTTGAAAGGAAAACATTGGGATTCACCTTAATCATGGCGAAGATAGAAGATCTTGGTTCGTAAATTACAGCATTGAAGCCCCTCCAAAGAATCGAGTACATTTTCTTAAATCCGGGTGTAGAAAATTTGTGAAAGAGAATCATCTGCAAGGCGGAGATGTTTGCGTTTTCGTGGAAAGTGAAACACTTACACAATGATAACATTTATTTCAGTAATATTTTAGGGTTGCACTTGCATATTAGTTTACATTCATAATTTTAATAAAGTTGTGGAATACAATCTAGGAAAATAGTAAAGGACAGCCGCACTCGGCACACAAAGCTCTAAATCTCTCAATCTGAGCTTGAAACGGAGCATCCCATCCTTCGACGCTCGGATGATGATGTTCGACCCATTCTAGTGGAGGCGGCGGAAGAGGAGCGTTAGGACGCAACCAGATCTATGAGAACAAAAATTTAGAGTTAGAGTATTGACATATGTATGAAAAGCGTGAATAGGTAATAAAAAAGACGTTTGAAGTCGTACCGCGGCAAAATGGTCTTGGTTTCCGATGCAGGCTACACCAAGAGTTGCTGATTGGGGAGGGTTGTTAGCAGATGTCGGCGAGATCATGGGGAGACATGTGAACGGATGATGCCAAGCTAGGACAACGAGAGGAATCTGATATACCGTCGCAAATACTAAACCCATGATGGGTAGCTCTATCCACCGTCTCCTATCACCATGTGTGGCTCCGGCCCATCTCTGATAGTCGACGAACTGCTGAAATGGGTACTCTCCCGTATAACAACCGACGTACAGATCGGCATGATCCTCCAAGTGATTGCATAGTAACGCTTTGAGTTCCGGGAAAGCAGTCTCGCCGATCGGTGATGTCAAAGCCGCCAAAGCACGGCAGCCACAATGACCATCTCCAACAGTGTCCCTCACCGTCTCAATATGACCGAACATGAAGGGATCAACGTTGTTTCGACCCCAGTTGAACCCTCCGAACACATCATCACATCCACGTCGAGCTGAGGTCGCTTGTGGACGAGGCCGAGCAGCATTTCGAGCAGCACGCGCTTCTTCTCTCTCAAACCTTTCCCTTACCTCCTCGTATGGCAACGGGTTGGTGCGGCAGGCATTCCTCGACCCCCGAGGCCTCCCCTTCCTTCGAACGCTTGCTGATGAGGGTAGGTGCAGCTCATCCTCGCATACATCGTTGGAAGCCGTGTATGAAGATGACAGCTCATACGACAGTGAGGTGTCGTCGAGGTCAGTCCATGTCAAATCCATCCAGAACGGGTGGATGTCCTCGGCGGGTATCGGAGTACCGGAGTTGACGTATGCCTGAATGTCATGGACACAAGGGATCCCGTAACAAACCCTCCAATGTCGGTCCGTGCATACTGGAGGAACCTTTTGGTTCACGACGTCCTGCCACATCTTGTACAGATAATCGAAGCACTTTTTGGAGATTAAAGTCTTTACCTCATCGAAAAGGTTGACTTTATACGCCGTTGTTGGCCATTTGAAACGGTCGATCTCCAAAGCAGTTTGCAGCTCATGCAGTTGACAATCATTGACTCTACGGATTGCATCGATCACGATGCGGAAGTCACCAGTCGATGAGTGAAGTGCCTCCTTCAGAACCTTGTGTTGACCCTCAACTCTGTACACATTGAAGTGCATACCACTAAATATTCGATATTATATCATATTGTAATGGGAGATATGAAGTAAGGTTGTACCTGTTTGTCGTACGGGTGCCGAGATGGAAGACATTATCTACGTAGCACCGAACTATGCTCCTGCTGTATGGAAGCCAAACCGATTCCAAAGACGCCACCACACCTGGGAATGGGTGCCATGCAGCTCGTAGCGTCCGACGACGTCGGTTGAATGATTCCTCCGTCCTCGATTCGAACAACCCCCAACAGTTGCCCTTAAAGATGCCAGCGTGGTTTAAATTCTTCGTGATCTTCAGAGCCGCTTCCTCGCATCTTCTCGTCACGTGTAACCAACAAAGGAGATGTTGGACGTCGGGGAAGACAACATTCAGCGCCGCCAAGAGACCTAGATCTTGATCAGTTATGATAGCTTGAGGCTGGACGCTCCCAAGCAAGATCTGAAGCTGTCGCAACACCCAGGCGTATGTGTCTTCATTCTCTTGCGACATGAAGGCATAGGCGATGCAGTAAGTATTGCCTGAGGGTGTGAACCCGACCACCTCACACAAAGGAATCCCATATCTGCAGGTGTAAATATGTTACATATAAAATACTTTATAATTGGCTATATGTGCAATAATGTAATCGTAATTAAGTAACTTACGCATTTGTTTTGTATGTGTTGTCCATTATGATGACGTAATGGAACCTTCGGAGAAGGCGTATCCCGTCGGGATGCGCGAGGAAGAGGTCGCTCAAGACGTTGTCGTCATCCGGATGTCGTCTGAAGTCGTAGTAGTACCTTCTTTCCCGCAGATGGTGCAAGGTATCCTGGGTCATCGTCCGACTACCTCTTTCTTCGGCGACCATCGTGGCGAGCGTGTTGGTAAGGCTCTTCCTTGACGTGACGCTCGTATCATCCAACTGCCTCAATCAGTACCCAATGGGTTTTGGAGGAGTGCCAACTTCGTTCATCTACCTCGCCATCTTCATTTCCCCCTCTGTCATCTGTCCGGCGATGGCGTGACCCTTCAAGCTCGTGGAAAGCCCGTGGTTACGAACACCATGGGTTACCGTCATGCACCACTGACCTGGCGGAGCCTCGTGTCCGTGTAGAGAGAATGGACAACCACTTATCTTCGACTGTGTGCTCCGGAGCTTCCTACCGCGTGGTCGGTACTCCCCAAACTGCCCGCAAGCAAGGAGAACCCCGCCTGGACGATTCGACACCCCCGTCCAAGACCGCTTGATTACTAAAATCATGCAGTGTCTCCGACCCAAGTCCTTGAAATGCGTAACCATTTCGTCACGGTCATTCCAAACCCTTGGGTCCGAGAACTCAGACGTAAAGTCTCTAAACTGTAATCATATAATTGAAAATATGAACAAAACGGAACGAATACGAAATATGTTGACTCTACGAAACCTGTGCGTACCTGAGATACTTGGAGACGAGGATTACTTTGCGGCTCGGCCATAATGATTCTAGATGTCCTCCTTCGCTTCAATTGTAAGAAGTCAGACTTTGTTTTGGAGTGCGGAATCAAGCTGTCCTCCATCGCTTCAAATAGGCATTGTTGCGTTAATTGTAAGCAGAACCCTAGCACATCCCTAAGGACGTGCAGCACGTCCTTAAGGACGTGCTGCACGTTCTTAAACACGTGCTAGGGTTTAGGGTTTGGCTAGGGTATTAGGGTTTGATTAGGGTTAGGGTTTTAGGGTAAGGAAACTGCACGTCCCTAAGGACGTGCAGTTTCCTTACCCTAAAACCCTACCCAAAACCCTTAAACCCTAGCCAAAACCCTTAAACGCTATCATATGAACGTTTTCGTTTTTGTTATCGGGTAACCTTATCATATTAACGTTTTCGTTTTCGTTATCGGGCAACCTTATCATATTAACGTTTTCGTTTTCGTTATCGGGCAACCTTATCATATTAATGTTTTCGTTTTTGATGTTTACGTTCAATATGACTCTCAAGAAATGAGAAGAGTCTAATAGAAATATATAGATAGATACAAAATCCGAAATATAAATGTATAATATAACCATACAAACTGCAAAAGTACATCACTGGCCAGGTGGATGACGTACAACATGATCCAAAATCCCCGTCACCTCGTCCAATAGCTCCTCAAGGCGAGGGTCGGTAGACAGGGCCCTCCAATAGCCCTTTATCTCGTGCAAGCGGGCCGCCAATGCCGGAGGGATGAAGGGAGGCTGAGGGAGGTCCACCCATGGGTCCATGCCGATCGGGTGGACGGGCGCCGGCGAGTCGGGATGCGGTGGCGTGGTCGGCAGCACGTACGGCCGGCTCTGCGATGCGTACCACGACAAGTAATCTGCAGTGACACCGGCCTGGCAATCCTTGCTGGTGCGCCTGTGATCGGCCACCTGTAGAAGCGACCCTCGTCCTGCAGGTCCTGCCACCTGTTGTGGCCCGGGGCGAACACGGCGCTGGACTTCGAGTTCTTCAGGGTCGTGTCGCGGCAGACCTGAACCGGCACGATGACGGCCTGCGGGATCCCCTGGACCCGTCCGAACTGCCGGAGGCACCTATCGGGCATATACGGCTCCTCCTCCCCGCAGAAGGTGATGGTGCCCCGATAGGTGGACTGACGGTACTGGCCGTCGAAGTCTAGATCAAGCCCAAAAGGCATCCACCGAACCTACAATTAAACAAATCAGATTTAATTCAAAGCTAAGAATAATAAGTGATATAGATAGAGTCTCGAATTCATACATCATCGACGGTAAGACGGTCCACCTCGTCCCGCAGCTCCCGCATCTTCGTCAGCTTCGCGTCGTCCTTCATCCGCGGTGGCTGCTTCGGACCGATGAACTTCGGGTAGAAGCGAGGGTTATGCTTCCTAGCCAGGTCGCTGGAGAAATCACCTCGGAATCGAGGGAAGTACGCCCATATCCAAGCCTTGACATAAAAAAAGTATTTCGTTAGCATATAATTTAAATATTTGTAAACTAAAAACTCTAATTCAACGGTCTCGTACCTGTAGGATCGGCGTGCAGCTGTCTATGCCCTTCGCGCCGGAGCGGGTAGCCTCGCCTAGGCCCCTGTAGAGACATGCGAGGGCACCAGCAACCAATGCAAGGGTGGCCGTACGTGGGATGTCCCAAACAAGGCCCAATACCTTCCATGGGATCCGGCTCTGCGACTTGTCCACAAACAAAGTCGCGGCGAGAGCAATGCCCATGTAGGTCCTGTGCAGAAACAGACGCTGTGCAGGGTCATCCTGGGGCTGCCCCCCTCCCACATGCGTGCGCAGCCGAATCTGCTCAGGATCAACCACGGCCTCTGGGTCATCGGCGGGGGCGGGGTCGACGAGCGGCCCGTGTCTCTCCTGCCACAGGCGAGTAAACCCAGTCACTGGAGGGCCGCCATCGTGTCTGTACGACTTCAGAGTCGCAGGGGTGAGCTGGTAGTACTCCGCGATGGCGGGGACCAGAGCTCCCGCGGGCAGATGTGACGTGCAGGGCTGGCCATCAATCCGAAGTCCCATCAGACAGGCAACATCATGCAGCGTGATGGTCATCTCGCCCCATTGAAAGTGGAAGGAGCTGGTCTCCAGGTGCCAATGCTCCAAAAATGCCGTGCAGGTGAACTCGTCGACACACTGCCAGTGGAGTGACCTCAGCTGGGGGACGCCGGATGGGAGCAGATCCTGCACCCAGGTCCCCGGTCCCTCAAATATGTAGGGCTCGAAAGGCACCAAGTGAGTCGCCCGGTGGTGGAACTTCAGCAGCGGCAGCTCCACCGTAGGATCTCTCCACACCTGGTACACCCGGTGATGCCTGTAAGACAGTAGCAGATCTCCCGGCGGCAACAAAGGGTCGACCTGCGCAGCCGGTGCGGCAGTCTGCGCAGGGATGGGCTCGGGCTCTACTTGTGGGCCTCCCTGGCCCTGAGCCTGCCCCTCCTGACCGTCGTCATCCTCCTCAACGACGTCAGGGATCACATCATTTGCAGACCCCAAGGAGATCGCCGCTGGTGTGGCGGAGGTCGAAGGCTCGGGCTCCTGTGTGCCGGATGTAGAAGCCTCTGGCACGGCTGAGGTAGATGCCTCCGGGATGGTCGGTGGAACCCGAGTAGGCGGTCTACCCATGTCGGCCCGTCGCCCACCGACTACGTCTGTAATGCAGCTACTCAAAACCTCAAGGGGCTCTAAGGAAGGCTGCAACCCCATCGTCGCATCGCCGGGAGGATCCCAAGGTGGCATACCCGCCCAGAAGGTGTCGTTCTCGTCGACCGGGGGCGTCCCTATCGACGGCTGTAAGCGCTCTGCAGACGCAGGCAGATCGTCGACTGTATGGTCGGGGGTGCCGTAGACTCATGTATCTGGCTGACCGCTGCCCGGTCGCCGAACCTAATAGGCCGAAGGGTACCATCATCCCTCATGAGCCTCCCTGCCTGTTATTATGATCCAGTTGAATATTAATGTCTTTTCAGTATATTTTAATATATTGCAATGTATTTTAATGTCTTTTGATGTATTTTAACATATTTTCATATGTTTTATTGTCTTTTATTATATTTTAATGTTAATTAAGTATTACAATTATATTTTAATGTTTTTTATTGTATTCAATATAAATTTATTTTTATGTATTTGAATATATTTAAATATATTTTAATGTTAATTAAATACTTTTGAAGTATTATAATATATTTTAATGTTTTTTATTGTCTTTCAATATACATTTATTTTTATGTATTTGAATATATTTTAAAATATTCAAATATATTTTAATGTTAATTAAATACTTTTGAAGTATTATATTATATTTTAATGTTTTTTATTTTCTTTCAATATACATTTATTTTTATGTATTTGAATATATTTTAATATATTCAAATATATTTTAATGTTAATTAAATACCTTTTATTCACTTGTACTTATTTTCTATGTATTTGAATATATACTATCTATTATATTCTATCAAATTACAACTATATTCTTTTCTATCACACTATCTATTATATTCTATCAAATTACAACTATATTCTTTTCTATCACACTCTATACTATAAAAAACATTATAATATTTAAATAAATCAAAAACTATAGTTTCAATTATATTCTATCAAACAATATATATTATCAATGATATATTCTATAAAATTCTATTATAAAACTATATTATCTATCTAATTACATTTTAAAACTCTAAAAATAAATCAAACAAAAAGTAATTCAAATAACATACCGGTGGAGTCGGGACCGGGGACACCTCAATGGTCCGATGCTTCCGCGGCGGTAATACACCGTCGTCCGCCACTGCTCCGCCTCCATCGCCGCCGCCAGTCGCCGCCCCACCACCACCGTCACCGCCGCCAGTCGCCGCCCCATCACCACCACCCTCCTCCGCCGCCATTGTGGCCAGCACCACTAGACCGGGAGCCACTGGCTCCACCGCCACCGCCTCCACCTCCATCGCCGTCGCCTCCGCCTCCAAGACCGCTACCGCCGCCTCGAGGTCTGCCTCTCTCTCTGTCTCCATCTCTATCGGTCTCTCTCTCTCTCTCTCTCTGGGTCTCTCTCTCTCTCTCTGGGTCGCTCTATCTCTCGCTCCGGCTCCGGCTCTCTCTCGCTCTCTGACGAAGAAGAAGACGATGAAGACGAAGAGGCACGTCCTCTTCGTCTTTAAAGGACGGGCTTGCACGTCCTTAAGGACGTGCAACACGTCTTTAAGAACGTGCCCTATTGCACGTCCTTAAGGACGTGCAAGCCCGTCCCCAAGGACGTGCAAGCACCTCCAGGTTTGGAAAAAAAAAAGGTACACCCCACTTGCACGTCCTTAAGGACGTGGGGATTTGCGGTGTATATAGCCAAAACGTTTATATTTCATACTTGACCATCCTCTTGCAACAACAAAATTGGCGCCGTTGCTGGGGAAGCAATCAATCGCGTCCTTTTTAGTTGTTTTTTTATATTAGTTGTTGCTTTTTAGTTCCTTTTTACTTGTTTCTTTTTGTTCTTATTTTTCGGGTGCATGTGAAGAACTGATCGCACGCCTATCGACCCAATTCTCGAGCTAGAACGTTTATTCCATCTTCAGCAAAGGCTTAGGAGGAGACTCATGTCGACATCCAAAAATAAGAATGAGGGCCAGCTCACACTAGCACAGGAGCTTGAGCAACCCCGCCTATGGATAGAGGAACTCACCGCTAGAGAAACAGAACACGCCCAACGAGAGGCCGAATATACACAGAACCACCAGTGGTGGGAGGCAAGGGTAGACCGCGAGATCAACGCAAGGAGGGAACTTGAAGAGCAGATTGGGCATGTCCCAGCCAACGCAAAAGAGTATCTGCATCCTAGTCTAGAAGTTCCAGAATCGCCGATCGTTCTTCCCGCTATTAATTTTGAAATTCGTCCTTCTTTTATTACTGAAATTAGGAGGAGTCAATTTAGAGGAAGAATCAATGAATTTTCTTTAGAGCATGTCACCACTTTCATAGATTTATGCGAAGCTATTACTGATGGTGCTAATTTAGAATATCTAAAACTAAAGGCTTTTTGTTGGTCCCTTGCAGGAATAGCGCGACGGTGGCTGGAAGGATTGCTGTTAGATCAATTCAATTGTTAGGGTTTTGTAGATTCCTGATTGCGAACCTTAACCCAAGTGGCAAACTTATCCCTTTAGGGCTGATTGAACTAATTGGATTGGTAGGAAGTTGGATGTGTTGTTAAATCCTTCTTTAGGGACTGTTCGATTGATAAGGGTTTCTAGGACTGATTGGACTAGTAACTATATTAGGTCGGGACAAGGGCATTCATAGGAAGACTAAAAGGACAAGAGGAAGTTACAATATTAATTCAACCAAATAAAGTGGATAGTTGTAGGTAGAACGATTTTCTCTAAATTGCTTCAATTTGTTTATAGTTTATTTTATTTTCTTTCTTATTTTCACCACCCAAAAACCCGCTTTTCCTATTAATTGGTAAATAAGCTTAACTTAGGAATAACTTGATTCTCTGTGGGATCGACTCGTGCTTACCACACTACATTAGTTAGGTAGGTTTGAATATATTTTGATACGGTTTACGCGACTAAAAACCGTCCCCGGCAACGACGCCAATTTGATGCACGATTTTTAGTCGCATAAACTATATCAAAATAAAACTCAAACCTACAAACTAGTATAGCAAGCAAGTAAGAGGTCGATCCCACAGAGAAACAAGTATTTCTTAGCAATGTGTATTTACCAATTAGTAGAAAGTGGGGTTTTGGTTGATTGAGATTGAAAAGAAAAGAAAATAAAATAAAAACAAATAATGCAAAATAATTTAGAGAAGATCGCTCTACCTACAACTATCCACTTTATTTGGTTGAATTGATATTGTAACTTCCTCTTGTCCTTTTAGGTTTCCTATGAATGCCCTTGTCCCGACCTAATATAGTTACTAGTCCAATCAGTCCTAGAAACCCTTATCAATCGAACAGTCCCTAAAGAAGGATTTAACCCAATTGATAGATTTAAGTTCAGAGATTAACCAAGGTATTTGCAGTCCCTAAGGAGAGATTTAACAACACATCCAACTTCCTACCTATCCAATTAGTTCAATCAGCCCTAAAGGGATAAGTTTGCCACTTGGGTTAAGGTTCGCAATCAGGAATCTACAAAACCCTAACAATTGAATTGATCTAACAAGTTGGCCAGACAAGATAGAACAAATCAATAAACAATCAAGCACAAAGAAGTTGAAGCATTCAATATAGGAAATAAGGAACAAGATTCGGAAACTCACAATCAATCTAAATAAAGCTTCAATTTGCAAGTAGAACGAAGAGAGTTTAGTCGCCCATGGCGAACATCGCTCTCTCTCCAATTGTATGATGAAAAGTAAAATAGAATAGAAGTGCTGGAAAATAAACTAAAATTGGCCTTATAAAAGATCCAAAGTCGGCCATAAAATAAAGTAATAGATCTAGGGTTTTTTTAAGATTCAAAACGACGCGCATTCGCGCTGATGACCAATGCTGCGGGCGCAGCATAGTTGCTGCGCCCACCGCACACTGTTTCGTACCCCGCTGCGACAGTTCTGGCGGCGGCCGCGGCATACATGCTGCGGCCACTGCATCTGTCTTTCACGGAAATTATGTTCCAAATTTGCTCTTCTTGTCAACAGGAAAGTTGTAGCTCTCTGAAAGAGCTTTCCAATGCATGGTCATAATAGTCAATCAGATAATCGAGGCCTCCAGAAAGTGCAAAATAAGTTCAGCATGTCTGGCGACAACTTCTGCAGACTTGTTCTTCGTTTAGGTTCGCTTCTTCTTCTCAGGGCCTCTTGAGATCTTCATGTAAGCTTCTTCGATCAACTAGACATTCTCATCCAATGCGTTATCAACCCATTTATCCTTCTCGGATCCACAGTTACCTGAAATAATCAATAAAAATGTGTAGATTCCGACTCCACCAACATAGAAAGCAAATATGCAAATTCTACTTAAATCATGCATGATATGCATCTTAACTAAGCTAAATGCAACCTATTATGCCTACCTAAATGCATGCTATCAATTGCCTGCACGATCCGTTCGCACATGGAACGAACTGCAGGACTTGTTCCTTAAAAAGTTCTTTCCTTATGCAAAGACAGTAGCGCTCAGACAAAAAATCACGGCTTTCAGACAAAAGTCAGGGAAAACACTTGCACATGTCTGGAAGTGCTACAAGAGGCTTATGAAATCCTGTCCTACGCACGAACAACCACCCTACGTCATCAAGGAGATCATCTTCAATTGCCTGGATGCGCCCACTAAGGATCGGATCAACAACTACACCACCTATGGATATCTCTAGTACACTCCATGCCATGCTTGGGAGGTGTTTGGGATGTTGGCCAACTACGACAACACAAATGGGACTTCTGCGGCCTCTTTTGACGAAAGGTATGAAAGGTCTTCCCCATCTATACCATTGTATGTACCACCAAAAGAAGGGTGAGCCGGAGGTCAGGGAGCAATTCTAGAATGACCAGGTACGCCGTCTTACCAAACAAGTCAAATTCTTGTCTAAAAATCAACCTTGTTTGGAATGTGGGTCTGTGAGGCACAACACCACTGCGTGCCCACACATCAATCAAGTAGACCAAGCGGAAACCCACGAAGAGGTAAGGTACGCCGGGGGACACTACTCTGGACCACATTAGAACCAAAACTGGAGCTACTATCGTTAGCCCCAGCATCAGAATCCCCCGCCCTACAAAGCCCTTGGTCACCCTAACAGAGAAGGTAAGAAAGATGACCTACAGACCATTATCGAGGAGATGCAGAGGAATTAGTCAAACACCAAACAATCTATCAATTTCATCCACACTCAGCTACATGGTGTCAACTCTAGGCTTGGAGAAATCGATATATGGCTGAAATCAATTGAGACCCAAATGGGACAACTAGCAACATCCGTCCCCAAGAAATCAGGTACACTCACTGGATCCTTTGAACCTAACCCTAAAGGTAAATCTACAGGACAAGTGGTTGTCATGAAACTAAGGAGTGGGCGATAGATGCAAACGCCCGAGCCCAACGCAGAAGGAGAGGCGAAAAAGGACTCCTCGACATCGACCAGCCAAGTCGACATCGACCACAACTTGGTCGATATCGAGGAGACGTTGGTCGATATCGACCAGAACCATACGTCAGCGCCAAAGTCGAGCAATCCATTCGACGTTGAGGAACCTTTAGTCAATGTCGACCACCCTTCAACACCTCCGACGAAAAAGAAGTTGCCTTTCCCATCAAAATCTTCAAAGGACCCAGCTGAGAAGAAGTTTCAGCGCTTCATAAAGATGCTTCAAAGGCTTAACGTCACAATACCCTTCACAGAAGCTCTCAATGAAATGCCATCCTATGTCAAGTTCCTCAAGGAGATTCTAAGCAAAAAGCGGTCAATGGCTGAGATCGCAGAGGAGTGCATCCAGATGGACGTACTTCAGAAAAGGCCCTTCTTGGCAAATAAGCTTAACTTAGGAATAACTTCAATGATTTGTGTCACTATAAATTCAATGATTTGTGTGATTTGGTCAATATAAATTCAATGATTTGTGTGATTTGGGAGCCAGGGTGAGTATAATGCCTTTATTAATCTGGTCCAAGATTAAGATAGGTGCTCTAGAGCCTGTAGATGCAAAATTATACATGGCGAAGGACCCTGCTTGTCCAATCATTCTAGGAAGGCCCTTCTTGGCAACGGCGGACGCCAACATAAGCGGAAGGAAGGGGATGCTCACTTCCAACATCATCGATGAGGTAATTGAGTATTCCTTTAATAAAAATAAAAGGCATACAGGTCCGATGAAAGAGGTCAAGTCTATATCAGTTAGGTACATCACTTGTCGGGAGCCTAAGGTATGAAATATGACTCCCGATGAGCTGGAAAAGAGGGATATGGAAACCCATGTGGAGGAGATCATGGCCATCGTGAACGACAACACAAAGGACCTGCTCAACATCGACCAAGGTAAGTCGACGTCGACTAACTTCTTATCGAGTGCCTTGCCAGTATTCAAGTATGGGGACGAAGTCGACCAAAGTTACTCGACGTCGAGTAATCTGGTTGACGTCGATCAGAACCCAAGCCCTCCACCAGCAGCAACAGCGTCGAGCAACCCACTCGAAGCCGAGATCTACTCGACGTCGACCAAAATCTTCTTTCCTCGACTCCGCCTTCCTCGATTAGCAGTCCACCGGACGAAGATAAGTACTCGACATCGAGTACCTATACTCAATGTCGACCAGACCCCAAGGTCCCGAAAGCTGATTCTGCGAAGGTAAGCAAAGGTAAGGACATCTCTTCTTCTATTTCCATTAATGATTTATCTATACATGGGAGAGGTTTGCCTTGGTATGTGCGATTATGCAGGGTTTCCAATTATGGGCCTAAGGAATATGAAGTAGGTGACAAAGTCTATGTCGCCAAATCAAAGGATCATTGGTTTCCCAACAAATTCAACAAGAACAAGGTGGGGCCCTGCAAATGCCACCTTGAGCTAAACGGAGAAAGTCAGCCTAGCGACTATAAACTCTAGAGCTTGTAAATAGACAATTAGTTTTTGGGATTTTTGGACATAGTTCTTTTTGTGATTTTTGGACATAGTTCTTTTTGGTTTTTTCTATTTTTGGATATTTTCCGTCTAACAAGTCTTTTAGGTAGGAAGAAGCTGCAGACGTACTCGACGTCGACCACCCATCGACGAGCAACGAGCCTGTGGTCGAGGAGAAGATCATGAGTAGCCTTGGTCGAAGTCGACCAAACTCCTTGATATCGACTAAACTCATCGATGTGGACCACCTCTACAGCAACATTGCACTCGATTTTCGACAATCTGTATACATGTCTAGTGAGTTTCTTTCTTTACCCTTGTTTTTATACAGTGAGGACACTGTAATGTTTAAGTATGGGGAGGGGGAAGGGCTTACTTTATGCATATTTGACCATATTTGACATTATGTGTGCATATTTAAAGCTTATTTCTTAAATTGCTTATACATGGCTATTTTGGAATTCATATTATCAATCTATGTTCTTATATGCATGTTTTCCAAAGTTTATAAAAAGCACCCCCATTGAAATTTTTTTATTAGTGTCATGGAAGCTTTAATTGAACTCGACGATGCAAAATTAGATTCATTTGAGATATAGCATGAAATTTCCTAGTAAAGGGAAGTCACAATGAAGTGCATTATTCTTGAAAACCATTAAATGATGTAAAATTTAAAATTGCTTTTGACATGTTGCATGATAAGAGGATGGAGGACTTTATATTTTCCATATATGCTCATATTGTTATATCCTAGCCTTACATATCCTTATGCATCACAAAAGCCATATTATGCCTTCGTTTAAATATTTCTCCGCATGATCTAAATATTGTCCATTCCTTATTCCTATTCGGGGATTATGTTGAGAATGAAAGTTACATCATGGAGAATTTTGTGGTATTTGTGTTGTTACTATCATTATTTGAGTTTGGAAGGAAATTGAAAGATATGGAAAATTTAATGAGTGCAAGAAAATCCGGTAACCTCAGGAGATAAAGGTAGATCGACCCTGCATGCGTTGAGATAATTGTTCCGCATGATGGGGACACCAAGGTGAGGAGTCCGAAGCACTAAGTATCCGGGGCCATTCATGACACCCATGTTTGCAACTCACTAGAAGGCAGTGCTGAGGTTAGAGAGGTAAAAACATTATTATTGAAAAAAAGCAATGAGCGAATGAGAGAAAGATGAGAAATCAAAAGAAGAAGGAATGTGGAATGAAAGTTTGGAGAGTACTCCATTTCCCCATATTATTAGCACCACATTACCAAAAATTGCCCACCTTTAGCCTTTTACCAATCTACTTCTTATTGAGCTTAATTAAAGTCCTCATGATTATTAATGTTTTGTCACATATGAATTGTTTTTGCATAACCCTCTTTTTATGTGTGAAGTTGCTTTTTGTTGCACATGCATGGATTTGTGACATTAGTACCTTTTTGAGGATGGTAATTGATTGGAGGGACATAAAACGATTGATCTAATATGTTAAGAGTTTTGATTACTTCCCTTGTATGACAATTAAAAGTATTGCTTGAGGACAAGCAAGCTTAAATATGGGGTGTTTGTTGTGAGCCTAATTTTCCATGTTTTATACTTACTTTTGTATCGATTTTTGCATGCATTACATACTTTTGGGTTAAAATAGTACAGAATTTCCGTAGTTTATGCTTATTTGCCAAATTATGGAGTCTACACCAGTTTCTGTTTAATTTCGCACAAATCGAGGCATTTAACAACAATTCAGAGAAAGGATGAAGAGCTCGAAGTCAACTACAGAAAGTCCAATGTCAAGGCGTAGCGGAACTAGGACAAATCGAGCAGAGAACGAGAAAGATCAACTCGACACAGTCTGGTCGATGTCGACCAACTTTGGTCGATATCGAGTAAGTCAGGCCGAAATCCATAAGTCGAGCAGAAGCCACTCAAGGAGCCGGGTTTTACTCGATGTCGAGTAGATTTACTCGATGTCTAGCAAACTCGACGAGCCCGGAATATAGCCGAGCTCGAGTACAATCCAAGAGAATAAGAATTCTACTCGACGTCGAGGAACTTGGTCAACGTTGAGGATATTCCAGAGCAGTCCGAGTCGAGTACGAGGAGAAATCCGAGTGATTGTGGTTACTTGCAAGCCAAGATTCGAGATATTCTATCAAGAGACATCAAGATCTATTAAGAGAAGAAGGATCTATCCACTTTTTATATAATTTCCTTTTAGATATAAGTTTTTTATTTCCAAATTTTATCTTTATGTTATTAGATAGAAAATTTAGAGATAAATAGATTATTCTTTCCTAGATTAGCTAGGGAATGAACACTATAAATAAGGCATTAGGAGCTGGATTTTATTCATTCAATCATCCAAGCCAAGCCACAAGAGAGGACATAGAGAGAGAGAGAGAGAGAGAGAGAGAGAGAGAGAGAGAGAGCGAGTAGGAGAGAGAGACTTGGGGCCAATTGGAGTGGATTTTTGCGAGAGCGGAGTTGGTTTCGATTGGTTGTACGTCTTATTTAGTTTATTTAATGCAATTTAGTTCCTTTTTTGTTATTGATGTGTTTATTCATGATGAACAACGAGTAGTCACCCAACGGTGGCCATGTAAGGTGATGCGGTAAAGGTACAATCTTTTGATGCGAATTCGTCTTCTATCCCTACCTTTATTTCCTTACGCGACTTGATTTTCTTTCACTCATTAAATTTTCCATATATTTGAAACTTTCTTGCCAAACTCCAATAATGATAATAACAAAACAAACACCATATAATAATCTCCATAATGTGACATCATTCTCAACATAATCCCCGGATAAGGTAAAGAATGGGCAATATTTAGATTATGTGGAGCGATATATGAAATAAGGCAGAAATATGGCTTTTGTGATGCATAAGCATAGGCATGGCTAAGGAATATAAACATATGAGTATTATATGGAAATTGTAAAGTCCTCCATCCTCTTATCATGCAACATGTCAAAAGTAACTTCAAATTTTACCTCCTTTCATGGTTTTGAAGAAAATAATGTACTTCATTGAGACTTCCCATTACTAGGTAATTCCATGTTATATCTCTAATGAATCCAATTTCACATCGTCGAGTTCAATTTAAGCTTCCATGACACTAATAAAAAAATTTAATGGTGTGAT
Organism: Persicaria tinctoria; assembly: GCA_037127255.1. Taxonomy (NCBI): domain Eukaryota; kingdom Viridiplantae; phylum Streptophyta; class Magnoliopsida; order Caryophyllales; family Polygonaceae; genus Persicaria; species Persicaria tinctoria. Next base: position 49,624,822 of record JBANSL010000003.1, read on the forward strand.
TTTTATAAACTTTTGAAAACATGCATATAAGTACATAGACTGATAATATGAATTCCAAAATATCCATGTATAAGCAATTCGAGAAATAAACTTTAAATAATGCACACATATAGTCAAATAAAGTCAAATATGCACAAAGTAAGCCCTTACCCACCCCATACGTAAACATTACAGTGTCTTCACTGTATAAAAACAAGGGGAAAAAAAGAGACTCGCTAGACAGGTGTGCAGAACGTCGGAATCGAGTGTTGAAGTTGTTGCAGAAGTGGTCGATCTCGAGGAAACTAGTCGACGTCGACTAGACTGCTCGATCTCGAGAACACACGAAGCCTCAAGGTCATCCTCGTCGACCACAGGCTCGTTTTCTCGTGATGGGTAGGGGATGTCGAGTACTTCTGCAACGTCTTTTACCTACAAATTTGTTTGGAAGACAATAATCCACAATAGAAAAATTTTAAAATAATGTTTCAAAACCTTAAGCTTAAACAGAGAAAGTCGCAGTTGCAGGGCCCATGTAGCTTGGGCTTCGAACATGACTCCATTTCTGTCCATCAGCAGTAGACCTCCGGAATGGATCTTGTGCACCGTGAAAGGTACCATCTTCTTGTGATTGAACTTGTTGGGGAACCAATGATTCTTAGACTTGGAAACATAGACTTTGTCTCCAACTTCATACTCCTTAGGCTCGTCATTGGAAACCCTGCATAATCGCACATACCAAGGCAAACCTCTCCCATGTATAGATAAATCTTTATTCGAAATAGGAGAAGAGGCATCTTTATCTTGGCTTACTGTCACGGAATCACAATTTAGGACATCTTGATCTACTCGACGTTGAGTAGAACTACTCGACGTCGAGTACGTTGCTGCTCCTGGTGAACTGCACGATGGAAGTGGAGAAGTCGATGTGGGGGGCGGGTCGATGTCGAGTAGTCTACTCAACGTCGAGTACTCCTTGGCTCCGGGCATGTTGCTTGATGAAGGCGCAATCGATGGAGGGCATTGGATATGGTCAACGTCGGCTAGAGTACTCGATGTCGAGTACTTCTGGTCGACATCGACCCCATACTTATGACCTGGCAAAGCATCCGAAAAATAGTTAGTCGACAGCGACTTACCTTGGTCGATACCGAGTAGATTCTTTGTCTCTTCGTTCAGGATGGCCATGATCTCTTCCACCTGTGTTTCCATATCCCTCTTTTCCAGTTCCTCGGGAGTCATATTTCTTACCTTGGGCTCCACGCAAGTGATGTACCTGGCTGATATTGATTTGACTTCTTCTATACAACATGTATGCCTTTCAGTTTTCTTAAAAGAGTACTCAATTACCTCATCGCTGATGTTGAAAGGGAGCACTACCTTCCTTACGCTTATGTTGGCATCCACCATCACTAAGAAGAGCCTCCCTAAAATAATTGGACAAGCAGGGTCCTCTTTCATATCAATAACTAAGAAATCAGTATGGACAAAGAACTTACCTACTCGTACAGGCACATCGTCCACCATGTCTGTTAGGATGACAACAATGTTGTTTGCCATAAAGAATTTCACATCCATATGAACCTATCCTATCTTTGGATCATTTGATAAAGGCATACTCACACTGGCTCCCAAGTCACATAAGGCATTAAATTTATATTGACTAAATCCAATGGTTATAGAAAACTTACCTGGATCTGGCCTTTTCTCTGTAACGTCCATCTTGTTGCACTCATCTGTGGTCTCAGCCATTGATCGCTTCTTTCTCAGAATCTCTTTGAGGAACTTTACATACGAGGGCATCTCATGAAGAGCTTCTGTGAAAGGGATTGTGACATTGAGCCTCTGAAGTATCTTCACGAACCGTTGAAACTTCTTCTCTACTGGATTCTTCAAAGATTTGGTTGGGAATTGAAGCGTTTTCTTTTTCGGAGGTGCATGAGTGTTTTCCACGTGGTTAGAAGGGTGGTCGACAATGACCTAGGAGTCCTCGACATCGACTACAATAGTCGATTTCGGAGCGGGTGCAGAGGGGTGGTCAACGTCGACTAGTGTGTCCTCAACGTTGAGTAGATGCTAGTCGACGTCAACTGGTTTACTCGACGTCGAGTACAACTCTACAGCTTCTGTGTTCTGTTCGGGCGTTTGTATCTTTCCCCCACTCCTGAGATTCATAGCAGCTACTTGTCCTGCAGATTTACCCTTAGAGTTAGGTTCAGAAGATCCAGGGAGCGTACCTGATTTTTTTGGGCTGGATGTAGCCAGTTGACAAATATGGGTCTCCATGGTTTTTATCATGGAGACCCAGGGGGCTGGATGTAGCCAGTTGACAAGCAATGTCGAGTAAAAACAGAGTACTCGACGTCGACTAGACTACTCGACGTCGAGTAGAATTCATGCGATGTCGAGTGCTTTGTAGTGTAAAAACATGACCTTTGCAATGACAGAAATAAAACAGAAGCAACACGAAATTTATGGGAAATTCAATAAACTAAAAGACTTCCAGAATCGGGGTATCAATGCCACAATGATAACCATATAATAATGAACAAAGGTATAAAAGATCATGCTTTTTATCAAATAACTTTCGTTATTAACAAATAGGAAAATAGAGGCTTTCGTATAAACCCGAATTGTTACTAACCCTTTTCACATAATTAATCCAAGTTGTATTAAGATCACTTTAGCTTCAATAACACAAACAAGGATCACCTTCAACTTTTGGAAAAGAATTAAAAGATTGTACCTTTATAGCTTTTACCTTACATGTCTACCGTCGGGCTCACCCCGACCCTAGAAGTTGGGTGACTACTCGCTCTTCATCATCAAATGACTCATCAATAATAAAAGGGAACTAAATTGTATTATTGAAATAAAACAAAACTTACAACCGATCGAAGCCAAAACGTCTCTCGACTACGTACTCCAACTCAAATCGGCTCCAAGCTCTCTCTCTCTAACTCTCTCTAACTGTGGTGGAACACAATTGCTTGTGGCTTGGATGATTCCTAAAATAAGCCTCTAAAGCCTTATTTATAATAGTCAATCCCCGCTATCCAAAGAAAGAATACTCTATCGATATTTATTCGTATTTATCTAAACACTTCATGAAAAAACATTGATAAAAGAAATAAATCTCTAAGGGGAACTAACACTAAAGTGGATAAATATCTTCTCTCTTAATAGATCTTCATGTCTCTTGATAGAACATCTCATATCTTTGCTTGCAAGTAATCTCTTAGGCTCGGACTCCACTCGATCTTAGCTTGAATTGCTTCTAGATAGTACTCAACGTCAACCAAAGTACTCGACGTCGAGTAGGTCTTCTTCTTCTCGGATTGCACTCGAGCTCGGCTACTCTCTGGATTCGACATGGGTACCCGATGTCGACTATCATCCGCGACGTCGAGTAGTATTATGCTCTCGAGTGACTGGATGCTCGTGCTCGACTTGCTGAATTCGACTGGATGGACTCGACGTCGAGTAGAATTGTTAGCTCTCAACATTCTGCTCTTTTCTTGAAACATACTTTCATGAGTCCTCGTTCGCCTGATTTGGGCATATGAGTATGCGTTCGAAATCCCTTTTCGAGGGCTACAACTTTCATGAAGACAACAGAACTTGATTCAGAATGATGAATGGTGAAAAGTGGGATTTTCTCCAACTGCACCATTCTTAGCTTGTTCATGACTTTCCTTTAAGCTACAAAGTGCGTCCGATTTCTGCGAAATTAAACAGAAATTAGTGTAGACTCCATTATTTGGTATATAAGCATAAACTACATAGATTGTGTACTATTCTAACCAAAATGCATGAAATGTATACAAAAACCGATATAAAAGCAAGTGTAAAACATGGCGAATTAGGCTCACAACAAATTGCTTTTGATATATTGCATGATATAAGGATTGATGAATTTATATTTCCATATAATGCTCATATTTTGATATTTCAAACCTTACACATTTTTATATCATTATTGCTCCACATATGTCATACATTACCTATTCTTTACCTTATACCCTACCCGGGGATTATGTTGAGAATGTAAATCAGTTTTGGAGATATTATATGGTGTTTGTGTTGTATTATTATCATTTTTGGAGTTTGGTAGGAAAGTTTCAAATCTATGAAAAATTTAATGAGTGAAAGAAAATCCGGTCACCTCAGGAGATAAAGGTAGATCGACCCTGTATGTGTTGAGATAATAGTTCCACAGGATAGGACACCAAGGTGAGGAGTCCAAATGACTAAGTATCCGGGGTCATTCATGACACCTATGTTTGCGACTCGTGAGAAGGCAGTGCTGAGGTTAGAGAGGTAAAAGCATAATATTGAAAAAAATGCATTGGGCGAATGAGCGAGAGGTGAGAAATCAAGAAGAAGGAATGCGGTATGAAAGTTTGGAAAGTACTCCATTTCCTCAGATTATTAGCACCATGTTGCCAAAAATTGCCCACCTTAAGCCTTTTACCAATCTACTCATTATTAAGCTTAATTAAATTCCTCTTGATTATAGTTGCTTTGTCACTTATAGAATGTTTTTGCATAATCCTCCTTTTGTGAGTAAATGTTGCTTTTATTCACAAGCATGAATTTGTGGCATTAGTACCTTTTCGAGGATGGTAATTGATTGAAGGGTTATATGAGAATGAATCTATGATGTTGAGAGTTTTGTTTCTTCCCCTGTATGACCATTAAAAAATATTGCTTGAGGACTAGCAAGCTTAAGTATGGGGTGTTTGTTGCGCACCTAATTTGCCATGTTTTATATTGACTTTTATAACAATTTCTGTATGCATTTTATGCATTTGGGTTAGAATAGTACAGAATCTGTTTAGTTTATGCTTATTTTCCAATTATGAAGATCTACACTAGCTCTTGTTTAATTTCGCAGAAATCGGATGCACTTTAGCGCTTAAAGGAAAGTCAGGAAGAAGCTAAGGATGGTGCAGCTGGAGAAAAAATACTTATATGCGTCAATCCGAAAAAATACTTATATGCGTCACTCTGCCCTCCTTTTTGATATCTTGATGAGAGTTGTATCCCTCGAAAGGATCTTTCCAACACATACTTATATGCGTCAATCCGACAAACGGGGACTCGGGAAAGTGCGTTTCAAGAATGTTGCAGAATGCTGAAAGCTGACAATTCTACTCGACGTCGAGTACCCTAGTCAATGTCGAATACATCCAGTTGAATCCAACAAGTTGAGCACGAGCAGAGCCACACTCGAGAGGAAGAGAACTACTCGACGTCCAGTAGATTACTCGATGCTGAGTACCCATCGAGTCCACCAATCTAGTCGAGCTCAAGTGCAATCCGAGGAGAAGACCACCTCGATATCGACTACTTTGGTCGACGTCGAGTACTCTTTTGGGCCAATTCGAGTCGAAATCACGTGGAGTCCAAGCTATGTGGATTACTTGCAAGTGAAGATATGTGACATTCTATCACATCAAGGGAAGATCTATCAAGCGAGAGAAGATTCATCCACTTTAGATATATTCCGTAGAGATTTATTTGTTTTTATTTCCAAATTTTATCTTATGACTTTAGATAGATAGTTTGAGATATAGATAGGGTATTCTTTCCTTAGATAGCGAGGATTGACTACTATAAATAATGCCATAGGGGCTGGTTTATTCTATTACACACACAATTTACATTCGAAAGATAGGAGTTAGAGAGCTTAGGCCGAGAGGAGTGAAGTATTGCAAGAGCGGATTTGGCTTCGATCAGTTGTAAGTTTTTATTTGATTTAATGCAATTTAGTTTCATTTTATTATTGATGTGTTTCTTTATGATGAAGAGTCATGCATGCTTGAGGTGAGGTCGACGATAGCCATACATGCTTGAGGTAAAGATTCGATATTTATTATGGTTTGATCATCTACTATCTTTATTATGCTTATTACCTAATTAATAAAGATTCAGGTTAACCACTTGGATTATAAACATAAAATTGGTAGATACAATTAGGGTTACTTGAAAGAGTTGTATAATTGTTGGAGAAGACGAAAGTTGGATCCTTTGATGTGATTCGCATGATTATCTATATTTATCTTGCCTTATGCATGTTTGGTTATCGTTGTTGCAAACCCCGGTCTTGGAAGTTTTTATTTTAATCTATTTACAATCCGAATTCTGTCAAACTGGTTATTTTTTATTCACACTTCGTTTCCACCCTCACACTCTTCGGCCATATTTCTCTGACGCACAAAGGTTTCTACAGAATTACTCGACGTCGACTAGACTAGTCGACGTTGACTACTAATTACTCGATCAAAAGATTGATTGCTCGTTTTTGTCTCTGCATGTACTCGAGAAGAATAGGTTTACTCGACGTCGAAGAAACTGGTCGACGTCGACTACTCCCCATACCCGGTTTTGCTAATTTCTGCTCGAATTCAACTCTGCTGACCCTTGTCGACTACTACCTAGTCGAGGTCCAGTACTCTAGATTTGATTTCTGGACGTGAGTCATCCGTTATCTGAGATCCGCTGACCTGCTTCCTCGTGGATCGTTCCTGACTTCCTTTTTCTGCAACGGGAGTGAGTCTTGTAATTATTTGCTCAGAACGGAATCGGTTTGCTTTGATTTATTTATATTTTAATTGCAAGTCTCGATTTCCTCCATACAATACAAAAAAACCAACCTCAGCCTTCCCGTCTCCCTCTTACGTGACGACCTTCTCCAATGAGTGAATCTCACCGCAGTCAAGGACAAATCCAAGGTTATGTAGAGACACCTACATGATTCGCTTCGATCATACCTCCTATCTGCGATATCTACGGTGACAGAAATCTCAATCTCGGCGACGTTGGCATCAGCGGTGGCCTTCCTGGTCTAATTGTGAGTGATTCATCATTCATTCATATAGATTTCAAGTTATTATATTGTACTTTTCTTCCTTGAAGCACTAAAGGACTTTAGGTTGGTGATTGTGACTTCGTTGTATTTAATCTAATTCTAATTGTTCTTCATTGTTTTATGCTTTTTTGAATTACGTACTAAATTCAATTTTATCTTACAAGACTGATAGGGTTAAGTTGTGATTTGGTCAATTGGATTTTTGGGATGACAAATTGAGGCTTGATTTGGTTGATTCACACCCTTTTTACTTGCTTGCTTCCTTGAGAAGTGGTAGTCGGTGGTGGAGAGGAGCTGGTCGTCGGTGGTGGAGTGGTGGTCGTCGGTGGTGGAGAGGAGGTAGTCGTTGGTGTTGGGGAGGTGTTGAATTCTGGCAATGAAACCCCGTTCCAGTATCCTCCGAGGTGGTGGCATCCAAGGTGCAGTTGTCTTCGGAGGGCTCCTCCGAAGTGGTGGTGACGTCGTGTGAGTAGTGGGTGTCGGTTGTGTTCTCCGAGGTGAAGTTCGAGTGGTGGGGGGCGGTGGTGTCCTCCGAGGTGACGGTCGGGAAGTGTGGGCCTCCGAAGTGATGGCCAAATAGGGGGCCGGATGTGTTAGAGAGGTGTCGTTGATAGAGGTGGCTGGGTTGGGCGAAAGGGGGACCGACGATGCTAGAGTGGGGCAGCCGAAAATCTTTTTTACCCTCTTCGGTGGCATGGTTGAAGGTGAGATTGAGGAGTGAAGAGGTGAGATTAAGTGAGATTGAGGAGTGAAAAGGTGAGATTGAAAAGATTGAAGAGAATGAAGTTGAGATTGAAGTGGATTGGAAGAGAGATTGAAGATGATTAAGGGCTGAGATATCGACATGGCTGAGAGAGAAATGAGAGCGAAATGAAAGAGGCCTTTACAGTTTGAGAGGCGTAAGTGAGAGTGAAGATGATTTTAGGAGTCCCAAATGTGACAAGTAAAAAATTAGGGGGAAAAATCCCGCCTTCAGTGGAATTCACCCAAGCTACAACGGAGAAAATGGTTGGTCCCTTCAATGCTCGGAACCGACGATATCGAGTCGAAACTAGCCACTATAGAAAGACCCTTCAATGCTCGGAACTGACGCTCTTGAGTCGAAACTAGCCACTGCAGAAAGACCCTTCAATCATTGCCATCTTCTTCTTCGATGTCATCCTCATCCTCATCTTCTTCTTCTTCTTCGGCTTACCCCCGACCTCATCTTCCGTTTCAATCTCATCATAATCGTCGGCTTCTTCTTCGGTTTTAATCTCCTCTATTTCTTCATCTTCACTCTCTTCTTGATTTTTGCTCTCTTCTTCATCTTCGTTCTATTATTCATTGTCAAATAGTTAGAGTTCAACTGTAAAGTTTAACGGCCCAGTAATGACCGGAGCGTGGTAGGCTTTCTCTTCGATTGGAATGATATCACCTTCAATTGTCCCCAATGTTCTAGCATCATAGATGTTCCTATGTGAAATAACATTAACCACTTTCCATCTTTGGGTCACCACTCATCAACATAGAAAACTTGTGTTGCTATAGTGGCGAGACATAATGGAGAATCATCATACCAACTACAATTTATATCAATAGATAACTACCCATGATGGAACATATGCGTGCTACCAAGATTTTTGGGATTTGTGTCATACCATTTGCACTTGAATACCACAACCGGCATTGTATTCGCATACAACTGTTCGAGCACAGATTCAAGGATCCCATAGTAGGCGGTGTTCTCTGTCTTTACCATGACTCCACAATTTTGGGTGAGCAATTTGTGGTCTCTATTCCACGACAAGAACTTCAACCCATTCGCCACACATGATGAGTAAATCCTGTGGACTTGAGGTTTTCTAGCGAGATTAACAATCTCTTGTTTAATGCATGTGGTGCGGGAAAAACGTCGTTCGCACTTTCGCCCTTTGCCAAACAGTAATATAATCCAAACTGAAACACAAAACCAATAGATTAGTCAATCAATCACTTGATAAACCAAACAACTACTAGTATAGCAATTAAGTCCAGAGTCGAACCCACAGGGAGAAGCGATTTCCTATTCAATAACTCTTAACAATGACCCTTATGAAAAAGCAATGATTTGTAGCAAATAACACAAGATGTAAAAGTAACCAACTTTATGATTGCAAAGTAGATTGATAACAAAGTAGAAGAAATATTTCACCTGTAATTCTCTGACAATGGTTGGAATTCATGGTCCTAGGATTGATCTATCAATTATTCATAAACACATTGTTCGGGAGTAAAAAAAAAATGTGTGCATTCCGCAATTCAAAGAAAAAAATCACTTTATAGGCATTTGTATTCATGCAAGCCTCTATTATTTTCGACAATTCAGAAATAAGTAGAAGTCGATGGTAGCCATTACGAACAAGTAAAATGTGCACGGAAAGCACTACGTGTCAAATACAATATGCTAAGTGCACTACAAATTCGTAAATTGAATTATTCAGAAAATCGAACATACAATGCGAGGAAACTAAGTGAGGTTGTCCTAAATTACAGAAAAAAGTTGCTTTGGCGGCAAGTTCTTTATAATCAAGCGTGTCTGGTTCCACTTGCTCAAGTTCCTGCTGCAAAATAAAGAGAAAAAATGAGTTAGATGGATGTTCATGTTAGGCCTAGCCTAAGTGGTTCACAAAGCAAGGCCCAACCCATTCACAAAAAAAAAAAAATCCAAGTCGAGGGCCTGTTGTAGGCAAAGTGAATGAAATGGCAAAGGGAAAGAAAATGCAGCAATAAAATAAATAAATATAATATATTAAGCCAAAATAGGCTAGGAGAGTCCATGCATAGCAAGTAAAATCGACATATGGCTTATTATATAGGGGAAGAATTATTTAGAAAAGTCAAGCTTCTCTCAATTGGGGCTCTACAGGAAAATGCCTGTATACCTTCCCTGTACATATGAATATGTACTTCCCAAATCAAAGGAAAATAAAAGATACTGGTTGTACATGAAAAAGGAAACGTGTATATCCTCACTTTCTTTCTTTTCCCCTATAAAAGATGACCTAGAACAGTTGAGAACGGAGGGGAGGCTGACATATACAGCTGAGCATACAAACACAAAAGAAAAAAAAAGGGAGAAAACACACTACTGCATAAACCACAAAGCAAGGTAGGAGCTTTTATCTAGGCTCTTTTGGGTCTCGAAACCCCGCCCTGGCAAACCCTGCGGGCTTTCGCTTGTGGCCTGGGTTTCGAGCACCATAAAATTCCCCTGAAGACAGGCACGAAGCGGCTAAAATCAACCTCTTCACGCGATTCCCGGAACCCCGCCCTGGTAAACCCTGCGGGCTTTCGCTTGTGGCCAGGGTTCCGGAATCATTAAACTACTCTAAATTGGGTGGAATTGCTGTCGAAATCGATTCTCGAAACCCCACCCTAGCAAACCTTGCGAGCTTTCGCTTGTGGTCTGAGTTTCGGAATCACCAAACTTTCCTAAGGGAGGGCGAAGCGCTGCCCAAAAGTTTAAAATATGCCATCAAGTTTGCACACAAATCACAAGCAATTTCACACAAGCAAAAGAAAAAAGAAAAGCAACTTCATCAAGTCGGGGTCATCAAATTGCCCCAAAACAAGTCGAAGTGCCATCCAAATCGATTCTCGAAACCCCGCCCTTGCAAACCTTGCGAGCTTTCGCTTGTGGCTTGGGTTTCGGAATCATCAAAACGCCCTAAAAGGGGGCGAAACGCTGCTAGATTTTCCTAAGCTAACCAACTAATGGAAGCACACAAATTGCAAGCAAGTTTCAAGCAATGCAAAGGAAAAAAATCACTGCATCCATATAATGAAATTGGAATTCTAATAAAAAAGAAGGAAGAAAGCAAACAAATTTTCTTCTCGTTTCCATTTTACACCAAGCAAATCCTCAAGTCAGGCTGCCTAAATTCATGTTCAAGAGCCGCCGCGAAAGACAAAACCAGCATCAAAGTCTGAACGAAACATTGCTTCCTGGGCTCTAAATTGGCCGACTAATTCAAGCACACAAATCGCAAGAAATTGCAAACAGTTTCTAATCACTAAAAGAAAAAATTCACTGCAGCTAGAGTGGATTTGAAAATGCAAAAGAAAGCAAACAAATTCAAGCAAACAAATTCATTGCAGCCAATGACAGGGGAATGGTGAAATCAACACTAAGAAGAAAACTGATTTCCTTGACAGACCAAATCCGTTTGATCACACAAGCAAACTAAGTTCTGTAAAAAAAAAAATCAGGCAGGACGTGTTTCCTTGACTATTGTAAACCAAGGCCCCCAAAAAAATTATAAATTCCAAACAAAATAGCAGAACTCACAAAAAAGAAAGAAACAAAGCTCAAATCTGCAGTAAAGAAAAAAAAAGATAATTGGGAATTTGAAATTCGGAGCGCAAATTACCTAGTTCATCTGCTGAGTTCCCCTTCCTTCCAATCGCTCGAAGTCGGACTTGCTCGCTCTCAGTTGATCAAGCCCCAATTCGAAAAAACCCTAGAATTCGCAATCAAATAAAGTGTAAAAAATATTGAAACTCCGTTGAAGGGGGATTTGGTGGGAAAATCTGAAATTCAGGCTAGAGTCACCTAAAAATTGGATCAAGCCCCAAATTAGGGGTGGATTTCGCGTTCTAAAAAAAACCTAGGACACGTACCCGGGCGAATTACTTCGGTTTCGTAACGACGAAGCACAACTAGCTCCGCCCTTGCGCCACCAGTTCTCTGCCCTCCTTCGTGTCAATTGCCCATGTTCGGAGCTCTAAGACGGTGGAAGCTGTCGAAGGGTACGCTGTCACGTTCAATCGCTCGAGGAGAGAGAAAGCTTGAGTTACTGAGCGTGTGAAGGAACAATTGCTAATCTGCCATCGATTGAAATTGGGCTTAACTCAATGTTAAATCACATGGGTTGGATATTAAGGAAAGAAAAAAAGAGGCCCAACTTTATAAAAAACAAATGGGAGAAAGAAATGCCCGTTTGAAAACTAATGTAAGCTTGAAATAAGCAATTTGACAATGGGCATAAGCCCTTTGAAAACATCCTGAATGGCAGGAATGACTATTCGCATTTGATAAAACAAAAATTTGGTTTAATTGCGAAACCAACCCATCAAAATATAAGAATTGCGGTTGGTATGGATTAGAAATCGGGTTTAACAAAAATCAGAAGGTTAAACTCGTAAAAACTTCATTGCCGGTTTATTCCAGTGGGTCAATATCAAAATTGACTTCTAAACGAGGAAAAAGAAAACGGGGTTAAAACCTTAACTTAATCTCCTCAAACTCAAACGGTTCTTAAAGAGAACTACGTAAAGAATTGATGCCTCTTATCGGCTACGTAGGTAACCCGATATTAAATCCTGAATATATATTGGGTACAGTCGCCAACCTCTAATTTCACTTTTAAATGAATATGGGGTCAAAGTCCAACCAAATTAAATAATCTGTTTTCAAAAGAACTACGGGTGATTTGATCCTGTTCCAAACGGGTACGTAGGACACCCGACAAAAAGCTCAAGCTCGTCGAGTTCAATCACCAAAACCCAAAAAAATAAAAATAAATTCAAATACTCTGAACTACGTAAGGCTTGATTCTCTTCCAAGAGATACGTAGGCAACCCGTTAAAATTCGGGTGCAGCCCAAATCACCAAAACCACTTAAGTCTTGGTGTCGATACAACTTCGAATCAAGAGGATAACCAAAAGGGGTCGAACTCAAATTCTAAAAAATTAAATAAAATATGTTTTACAATTATTCGCGCATTTTTGTTCAACACACATGTCTACTTGACTGGAGTTGAGAGATCCGCAAGGATACAATCGCCTTATTCAATATCACTAAAGAATATCATTAAGGACTCAAGTAATTAGACCAATTAGTATATTGATTCAATGCAATTAAGACAAACCGGAACAACCCTAATCAACCCTAATCAACATATCCCCAACATAGATCAATTGAAATCATCCACTACAATGACAAAGAAATATCACTACTTCAACACTTTGTTTGCTATCAAGAACATAATAACGAATTCATAGCTAAGATGCAATTGCTAACATGGTGATCAATCATAGAAAGGAACACAAATATAATCAATAAGGACAAGATGATAACTCTGAATATGAATAACTAAATAGAATCAAATCCTCACAATTCAAACAACCATGTCTTCGAATCACAGGCGAAACTATGAGTTTAGCAACTCATAGGCCAATTCTCTCTAATAGTGTTCATAGTCTCACAATAGTCTCTCTCTCTCTCTCTCTCTCTCTCTCTCTCTCTCTCTCTCTCTCTCTCTCTCTCTCTCTCTCTCTCTCTCTCCTAATGAATTGAATAAACCTAATAAAGAGTCTCAACGATTCGGAAAAAACCTAATATAAATAATAATAATATAATGGGAAATATGGTCTTCGGATCCAAAATCGCAATCGCTGGAAACCGGCCCAGGGCGGGCACTACCCTTACACTGATGGAATTCCCTCGACGGACTTAAATAATCTCCAATGTCGTGTTTCCTTGCTCATCTCTAGCTACCTCCTTGGCCTCCATATTCTCTAAACCATGTCTCTTAAGCTCTTCCAAAGTCCCTTCAAGGTCGGAATGGAATTCTGCAAAATAAACACTAAAAAGGCATAGATTTCGAACTCGAATACTTCATCAGACATATACGAAACTAGACTCAAACATAAGAATAAACACTACCTAATCACAATAAGATATACCTATAATGCCTTTATAAAATACGCATTATCAAATCCCCCCCACACTTAACTCTTTCTTTACCTCAAGCAACCATAAGACAAAAACATCATCTACACATCCCACAGGAAATTCTTTCATAACTTCACTCATAAAAAAAACATCATCAATATTCCAAGTATAACCGAGGCATATAAACGTCATAACATGTATATATGGGATCAAGCTGCTTGCATGCTCAAAAATCCAACCTTACCAAGGATAAAAAGTGTATATCTCACTCTCATGTGTTTAGGCTTTAAGGATACACTCAACTCAATTCCATATACAAGCATAAACTCAAATATTGACATTTATATCACCAAATCTCCACCGGATATGTCAATGCAAAAGTAAAGACATCAAGAGGACTTTCGCTCAATGGAAACCTTCATAGAAGATTCCATTCGGTGGGGTTGTTGTTGTAGAGGGGAATCAAGTTATAAAATAATATCAAATATAAACGAACTAAACCAAGTCCACGTCCAAGCAAATAAAATTACAAGAATCCCTCATGTTGTAGTGGTAGGGTATTCAGGATCGTATTCATCAGGATGCGTGTCAACGCTCGCCTTTCAAGTCCCAGATCACTCTCGAAATCGACCAGAAGATTCACTCGATAGTGAGTAAAGTACTTGAAATGGACCAAACCTATCGACTTCACCTGCAGCTGCACAACAGAAGACAAACAAGCCGATGTCGAGAAGAAGAGTACTCGACGTCGATCAAGTTACTCGATATCGATTAGATATGTAGTCGATCTCGAGCAAGTCAGTGTAGAAAAACGTAACTTTGCGATTAAAAGAAAGACAGAAATAAACACAGATTAAGGTAATTCGATTCAATAAACTAAAAGCTCCCAGAATCGGGGTTTCAATGCCAAAACGATAACCATATAAGAATCATATCAAAGGTATAAAAGATCATGCATTTTCATCAAATAACTTTCTTCATTAACAAATAGGGAGATAGAGGCTTCCGCATAAATCCTAATTGTTAATAACCCCCTTTTTCACATAATTAATCTATGTTTGCATTAAGATCAGTTTCTCTTCAATAACACAAATAAGGATCACCTTTTACTGTCGTAGAAGAACCATGTAATTCATGGATCGAAGATGAAATAGCAATAAAAGTTGTACCTTTGAAGTTGGGTGACTATTCGCTTTTCATCATAAAAACACACATAAATAATGTAAAGGAAATAACTTGCATTAAATCAAACAAAAGCTTACAACCGAACGAATTCAATTCCGCTCTTGCCTCCTTCACCTTACTCGGCCAAAAGCTCCAAATAAAACCTCTAAATTCCCTAACTAGTGTTTGCTCAATTGCTTGAGAATAGAATGATCCTAAAACTCAGCCCTTAGGGCTTTATTTATAGTGCTCAATCCTCGCTATCCAAGGAAAGAACAGCTCTATCTCTATCTATCTCTTTCCTAAGATATAACTTTGATAAATAAAATAATTAAAATTCCCTAAAGTCAATATGAGAATTTACTAATGTGGATAAATATCTTCTCCTCGTGATAAATCTTCGTGCCTTGGTAGGTAAGCAAGCTTCTCGTTCTGATTGGTACTCGATTTCGACTCGGACTAGGTGTCAGGATGTACTCGACATCGAGTAAAATTCGTTTCCTCCTCAGATTCGTCCTCGATCTTGGCTCGGATCGCACTCGACATGTACTCGGCATCGAGTAGAGTACTCGACATCGAGTAGACTTTGTGCTCTCGAGTGGTCTTGTGCTCGAACTCGATCTTTTAAGTGAATGTCGACCAAGTTGTACTCGACATCGACCAGTTTGGTCGACGTCGACTAGTTCTGTCGAGGGCCCTTCTTCCTTCTCTTATGCTTGATGTGTTCTGGCTTAGCTCCTACTCGATCTTGGGCTTTCTGTAGTCGACCTCGAGCACTCTGACAGTTTCATTCCCTTCTCCAAATTTCTTGTAAAGTGTCTCAATTTCTGCGAAATTAAACAGAAACTAGTATAGACCTCCATAATTGGCAAATAAGCATTAACTACGCAGATTATGTATAGTTCTAACCCAATGATATGAAATGCATACAAAAATCGATCTGAATGTAAGCAAAAATAATGGTTATTTGAGGGCACATCAGTTGTAATGGGGCTTGGTAAAGAAACATCAGGGCAAGGAATTGTATTTGGTCATGTGGTGCTATAAGTTCTGGGAAAATAAGATTTCAACAACTCCCAACATAACACAAATCAAATCAATAATACTCAAGCTCACAAGTATACAACATCTCTCAATATTATCATAAAAACTCCAAAAATCATTCATCATCTCATCTCATCTCCAACACCCAACCAATGTAACTTCTAACCAACATAAATCAAATTTGTCTCCTCATTATGCAAAAATAGAATGAGATGGCTCTTTTATTCTCTCTCTTTTTTTTCGAATTTTTTTAACTTACTTTTACCCCTACGCGAATTTTATCCTCCCCAGGTCCAAGCTTTTTATTTTTTCCTTTCTTAAGCCGAAATACATGTAAGACAAATACATAAAAAATGAGGGAATAACTAAGCACATAAAATTACATCTTCTCAAAACCATAAACTATAACATTACACTTTAGCTTCATTCTCCTCAATCTCCAAAATAGATTCCAAAACCCACTCAAAATCTCGATTCCCCCAGAATAAAATACGCTAAAGGCTCAAATCGGCTTCAAATCAAGATATAACATAAGGTAGACATGGATAAATATTTGGCTAAAAGGTTGCCTCTATCATTTGAACTTATCAAGCAATGAACAAGCATATAATCGGTCTTGAAAATAGATAACCATGGCAATACTCAATGATAAATGCATAGAAAGAGTAAATCACACAAGAAAAGCAAAAGGAATATAGATGTATCCCTTATAAGGCCAAAAATATCTCACAAGGACAAATTTTTGTTGAATATCAAGCATTCTCACAAACTTTGATCATACATGCTCAATTACCTATGCCTAATCATATTTCACATAAAAACCAATTTTAAAGACAATGTTAAATCATTCTGAAATTCCATGGGATTTATAAGATCATGCCCGTATAAAGTAAAATAGGACAAACTCAAAATAGATGGAAATCTTTGATAATACAATATGCAATGCATGAAAACAAGACTCACATTTTTTCTCTTAAATTTTTTGGACATTTTCACAATTTGTTTTTCATTTTTTGATATTTTATATAACATAAAAGAAATAAAAAATAATAAAAACTAAAAATAAAAACCTGAATGATGTCCTGAAACAAAAATTCATACAAGAACTAACCTAGACTAGATAATTCACTTCACTTCTACCCCCCCCCCCCCCCCCCCAAACAGTTACTATTGCATTGTCCTCAATGAATAGAAACACAAAAAAGAACAATGAAAAATAAAATAAAGGGTTCGAAGGAAGCACATGACTAACCAATTATTGTGAAGGCGGTGTCTGGGGTCCAGACCGCTGATTGATGTCCTGTAGGGTAGTCAATATCGCGTTCTGAAGACTAGAGAGCTACTCCGAAAGACTAGTGAGCTTGTCAACAGTGCTCGCCTCAAAATCAGCATATAGAAGCTCAATATCATCCAAAGTAACACATATAGGATCAACATCATCTACAACAACTTCTTCTCTCACTACTACCTCTTCTTCTGTAATCTCAACAGGCTCATCCTCAGATACTTCATCAGCAACCTCAGACCATCGCCACTCTAAACTATGCTCATCCGGATCCAGGGGAAATATGTTGTGACAGATGTGAAAATCTGACATCCTAAGGCAATAGGGTAGTTCCGCAAGTAGATAATTGTGATTCTCCTCAGACTCTCCCGACATCCATTTAAAACACCATGTTCCATCCGGACGCTGGGCATACTCAGTCATGCCCCACCAATTCATGTTGGCAAGATTGTAGACATTGTTCCCATCGAGAGGATGCAGAGCGTTAAGACAAACACTCACTCAGCGGGCAATCAGCGATATTAGACCTCCGAAAACAATAAGGCGTTCAGGCCTCATATGTGTAGCTATAGTCACCTTCATACAGTTCCCTAAAAATAGTTGAACCCAGTCAGGAATATGCAGGCTCAATTAACAAATGTAGCTCCGGGCTCTCATAGTAACCACGGAAGAATTCTCCACACCACAAGAAAAAGTTACAGAGCACCAAATAGCATAGCCTCAACGCAAGATGAGTAATCGTGGATTCGTAGTGTTGTCGGCTCCACTCAAAGAATTGATCTATAGATTCCTTCCACATGTCAAGAGGATTTGGAGCAGCCAACTCGTACCCATAGGCGTCAGCAGGTGTTTTCGTACCACCAAAAGCATGTGCGATGAGATCCTTAGTCACCACAAACTTCCGATTCCTGAACTGAAAATGATTCTTCACATCAGTACGATAATCCAGGGTATCCAAGAATTCTCTCACCAATGTCGGATAGGTAAAATCACCAAAATCCAAGAAATCACTCAAACCTCCCCTTGCAAGGAGTCGAGAGACCTCCTCAAATAATACCAAACGCTTCAACGTCGGGGGATGAAAGAATAGGGTGGAGACAGACTCCCTCTTTTCCAGCTAGAGCCAACGACCCCCTTCTTCCCATGACAACAAACTGGACTTCTTCATAGAAGGAACTGAAGACATGGTGCAATCTCGACGGCAAGATCGAAGAAAACCACATAAACGACCAAAAGACGATCTCTCTGTAGGGACGACGCGCGCCATGGATGGGGCGGTGTGCGCCGTGTGTACCGAGCCTTGAATCCGAGTGAAAACGTTAGATAACCGACGTCCACACTCTCCAACCATAAAACTTTCACGATCAACTTGGTTTCAACAACTTTTCATGTGATAGGTAGGGGAATGGTATGGGAAAAGATTAATTTTTGTGGATGCAAGAATCAATTGAAACGCAAGGCTTTATGTTTTTGGAGTGGATTCAAGTAGGCTTTTGGGGTTTTGTAGATTCCTTTGGAGAACCTTGGTTGATTCAAAATAAAGAGTGGAAATATATGGTGAGTTGGAAAGGGATATCTATCAAAAAAGAAATAGAAAATATTAGAACTAGATAAATAGAAAATAGAAAAATTAAAAAGATAAATCCTAGAACTAAGATAAATGGAAACTAACTCTAGATAGATAAATCTAATCCTAAGATAGAAAATAAATAGATAGAAGAAAAATAAACTAACCTAAAATAGCAAATAAATCTAACCTAAAGATAGATGAAATTAAACTAAACCTAAAATAAAATAAAAATAAATAAATATAATCCTAGTAAGACATGAAATAAAGAAACTAACCTAAAACAATCGGAATTAACCAAAAAAAAAAAGACAGAATTACTTCCCTTACAAATTTACCAAAAATCTGGACTCGTCGAGAACACAGGGGTGGCGGGTGGCGTGTGAAGGGCGACGGGTGCCGTGTCCACAGAACGTGACCTCGTACTCCAAATCAAGTGAAACTGAACTCCAATAAAGGTTCTAACATACCATCACTTCCGAAATTTAGCGACACGATTGATCCTACTTTATTGAATTGTAAAACTAATTGCAAAATTGAAATAATATTACCTAAACTACCTTGGGTTGCATCTCAAGAAGCGCCTTTGTTTTAAGTCTTTGGCTCGACGTGATGCATTTCTTGATTAAGTTATTCCATCAAGATTGTTCACACTTGTCCTTTTCAAGACAAAAGGGGGGACTTTAAGAATTTCCCAACATACCCATCAATCACATCCATCCATTCCTTTTTCAAATGAGTTACTTCTGGAGGTTGCCCTGAAATTGCAAAAACCTCAACATTGTTAGGAATCTATTTCTCATAGGGAATAACAATATAATCATTTGAATTAGACACAATGTCATATGACTTAAACAAATTCTCAATTTTCCTTTCAATGTCATCTTTCCCTAAAAAAAATTTCATCTTTGTTAGAAGACTCAATATTCAAATATTCAGTTTTAACAGAAGCATCTAACAAACTAGTTGATTCATTCCTATGATAACTTTCATTAGAGTCAAGAACATCTACAGAATCATTAGTAGAAGAAACAATACGCTCAAATATAGAAAAACTCAATCTTTCTACCATCAAATTCCATAGTTAGTGAACCTCTAAAACAATCAATCTTAGTCTTAGCCGCTCGCAAGAATGGTCTTCCCAAGATAATTGGGGTTTCAGGCATACTTTGTTCCATATCTAGAATGAAGAAATCAACTGGAAATATCAAATCGTTTACCTTAACTAGAACATCCTGAACAACTCCTCTAGGCTTAATAATAGAACGATCAGCTAGTTGTATAGTAACACCAGTTTCAGATAATGCATTGAGACCTAAAAACATGTATAAGCTATAAGACATAACATTGATTGAAGCACCTAGGTCTAACATAGCTTTGGTGAAGCTAGCATTATCTACTGCACATGGGATAGTAAACATACCTAGATCTCCGCATTTTTCATGCAATCTTTTCTGAAGTAAAGCAGAAATATTCTCACTTAAACTTACCTTTTCTTTCCTTTGCATCCTTTGCTTGTGTTTCATAGTGGATAGTTCTTTCAAAAACTTCGCATAGTGAGGCACAATTTTAATTAAATTGAAAAGTGGAATATTTACCTCACAATGAGCAAATGTGTCATAAAGTATTTGTTCATCTTCCCACTTACGATCAGATGTTAAGGCATGAACAAAGGGTGGTCCTGGTCTTGAAACCTCATAAGACCACTCTTTGGAAGATTTTTTCGGGGATTCAACAACGTCGAAAATCGATTCCGTCACATGAGGGGGTGGCGGGCGCCGTCTTTGCAATGTGTCGCCAATTTTGTTTCATCCTCTTCTCCCACGTCAATTTCTTCCCTAGGCCTCTCTTCAACATTCCTAGTGAGCACATTCACTTGTTTACCTCCTCTAAGGATCATGGCACTCACATTCTCCTTCGTATTCACTACCACTTATGATGGTAACTTCCCCGAATCTTTCGCTTTCAATTCTCCAATCTCCTTTGCCATTTGACTCAACAACTTTTCCTGAAAACTCATCTTATCCAGCAATAACCTCAATGTCTCATCTTTATCATCTTCTTGAGTGCTTCTCAGATGATTCTCAAATTGTCCTCTTTAAAAAACCAAACAACTACTAGTATAGCAAATAAGTCCGGAGTTGAACCCACATAGAGAAGCGATTTCCTGTTCAATAACTCTTGACAATGACCCTTATGACAAAGCAATGATTTTTATCAAATAACCAAGATGTAAAAGTAACCAACTTTATGAGTACAAAGTAGATTGATCACAAAATAGAAGGAATATTTCACGTGTAATTCTCTGACAATGGTTGGAATTCATGGTCCTAGGATTGATCTATCTACTATTCATAAACACATGTCTACTTGACTAGAGTTTAGAGATCAGTAGGGATACAATTACCTTATTCAATATCACTAAAGAATAGCATTATGAACTCGAGTAATTAGACCAATTGGCATATTGATTCAATGCAATTAAGACAAACCGGAACAATCCTAATCGGACCTAATCGACATATCCCCAACGTAGATCAATTGAAATCATCCACTAAAAAGACAAAGAAATACCACTACTTCAATACTTTGTTTGCTATCAAGAACAAAATAATGAATTCATAGCTAAGATGCAATTCCTAACATGGTGATCAATCATAGAAACGAACACAAATATAATCAATAAGCACAAGATGATAACTATGAATATGAATAACTAAATAGAATCAAATCATCACAATCCAAACAACAATATCTTCGAATCACTGGCAAAACTATGAGTTTAGCAACTCATATGCCAATTTTCTCTAATGGTGTTCATAGTCTCACAATAGTCTCTCTCCCTTTCCTAATGAACTGAATAAATCTAATAAAGACTCTCAAAGAGTCGGAAAACCCCTAATAGAAAACAGCCCACGGCGAGCGCCGTGTAAATGGTGGCGGGCGCCGCCCTTACAATGATGGAATTCCCTCGATTGACGGTCCGGTATCTCAGATGCTAGATAAGGGAGGTCTAGCTAATTTCATATCAATGAGCGCGCTGAATTATCTTGTGTTGGTGCGTGAGTTCCTGTCAACTCTTGATGCGCGCCGAATTATCTTGTGTTGGCGCCGAATTATTGGGTACTGAATGCTCGATCCAGAAACGATGTCTATCAAATGCTTTGGGAATGCATGTACCTTGGTATAATACTTGGTGTCGGAGCTCGATTACGACTACACCTGCTGAGACTTGGGGTATAGTGTCAGGCCATGCCGGAGGGACTGAGAGATTTCATGACTATTTGATTACACACCCTGGCCTTAGACTTTGCCACAGGGTGTTGACCCCTGCCTTCTATGGTTCTACTGGTCCGACGATTGTTCCTAAGAAGATGTGGATGTGGTTGTATTGTTTAACACCAGAGGCCGAGTGTGTACCAAATTGGGTAGAGATGTTCCTGGCTGCTTGTATAGATGCACTTCGAAGGAAGAATAATATGAGTACCCACATTGTTACTTTTGATGTATTAATTACCATTATAGCACGCTATCTGGGTATGGATTTGAGCTCCCTGCAACCCTTGATATCGTCTTTCTACTATGTTGTGTCATCCCTACTAAACGTTTGTATTATTGAAAGGGCTAACCGCCTCGACAGTAGTGAGTGTTTCTGTTGGTTAGCGAAGGGTGAGCACCAATAGTATCTTCTTTTGCATTTACCGGTTGGCCCGACTTTGGCTGCTTTCTGCATTCGTCATGTTCCAGCATCTGCTGGGATGGTTGTGGACTTGTCCTCTTCAAACAGATTTCTTCTAGTAGTTGAGATCCCCATTGAGAGTAGTTCTTTGTTCGAGCTTATGGCGATTATTGACAATCGTTTGACTAGAATGGAAGATCAGCACCTAAGAAGTTTTCGTACACTTCATGAGCGGTCACGCCGCTGATTTCCCTAGATATCAATCAGCGGTCTGGACCTTAGACCCCGCCTTCACAGTAATTGGTCAGTCATTTGCTTCTTTCAAACCCTTTATTTTTATATTTTTCATTGTTTCTTTTTGTGTTTCTATGCATTGAGGACAATGCAACATGTAAGTGTTGGGGGGGAGGGGGAGATTGAAGTGAATTAGTTAGGTCAGTTCATGTTTGAATTTCTGTTTGTTATTTCTGTTTTTGCTTTTGAGTCTTTGTTATTTCCTTTATTTTATTTCTTTTATGTTATAGAAAATGTCAAAAATGAATTTTTTTTTTGAAAAATGTCGAAAACGATGAAAAAAAAAGTGAGTCTTGTTTTGTTGTTTTGCATATTGTGTTATCAAACATACCCACCTAATTTGAGTTTGTCTTGGCATGATCTTATAAATCCCATGGAATTTTGGAATGATTTGATCTTATCCTGAAAATTGGTTTTTATGTGAAATATGATTGAACATATCTAATTTGAGCATTTATGATCTAAGTTTGAGAGTATGCTTGAAATTCAACAAAATTTTGTCCTAGTGAGATATTTTTGGCTTTATAAGGGATACATCTTCATTCCTTTCGCTTTTTTTTTTGTGATATACTCTTCCTATACATTTAACATTGAGTACTGCCATGATTATCTATTTTCAAGGCCATTCTTCTCAATCTCCAAAATAGATTCCATAACCCACTCAAAATCTCAATTCCCACGGAATATGGGTAAGGCTCATCACAAGCTAGGAATAATAATTTTGTGGAGCTAACAATAAAAAGACTAAAGGCTCAAATTGGCTTCAAAGCAAGATATAACATAAGGTAGGCATGGATAAATATGTGTGATTAGTAGGAACATGTCGAAGAACGACGCAAAACCCCTCTTCCCATATTCCCCCTGGCGTCATTACTAATAGCCAAATGACCTTCGTCATTCAAGCCTCTACAACAGCCACTACAAATGCTGCTACAAAGACCGTTTTGGCTGATATGGAGGCAAGCCTCGATGCGCGCGAGGCTCGTTGGGATGAACGGTTTAAAAAAGCTATGACTCACCAACGTGCTCAGATTACCACCCACACCATAAGCGAAGTCATGCGGACCCTCGAAGAGAATAATAGGAATGAGGCTTCTGGCTCTACACCTCCAAGCGGTAAGATACCTCATGCTGGTCAATTACACTTTAAGCTTAAATCTACTACGCCTCCTTTGTAAGAGAGACTAATGATGATCCGTTATCCTCTTTTAACGGACAACCCCTGATGTCATCCTCAAGCGAAAGAAGAAGGCTCCACCTTGGGAGTCGTTGAAGAAACGGCGTTAGTTATTTTATTATTTACATTTCTTATTTTTTATACATTCTATTTTTAGTTACTCCTATATTAGTTGTAGTATCATTATATAATTGCTTATTTTAGTATTTCTTAGTTAGGTCAAATAAGATGGTTAGGAGAGTCTATCTTTTAGGCTTTCTTAATTATCATATTTTATTATTTTCTAAATTAGGATTTTAGATTAACTTTTATTTAATGAGGATATAGTTTGGTAAAGCAATCCTTAGCATGTAAGGAAGCTAACAAAACCCTAGTTATTTACCTATTTAAACATTGTATTCCCTTTTGAATTAATCAGATTGAATATAGAATTGAAGAAACCATTTGGCTAAAGGGTTCTTCGATTATCAATCCCACCCGCATTCCGTTTTCTTTTCATCCGATCAAAGTTAATTTCAATTGTGAATTGTGGGTCAAGCCGCAATAGTTGACTCCATCTCATGCTACAATCGAAACTGCTCCGCTGTGTTCAATCATCGGCAAATTCAATTTACTCAATTGTGGAAGGCAATTCATTGGCAACTTGAAAAGGGCTTACGTGATTCACTTTGTTTAAGGTTATTAGGCGGCATCACTACTTTCTCATTTAATTACTTTATAGTTATTTGATCGGCATCCATAAGGCATCCATCCGGTTATGAATTCAGCGTCAATTCATTTTAAACATCAAGAGATATCAAGGAGCATAAGCAAGATCGTTCTTTTAGTTTAGCAATTGGCCGGCCTAGCCAATTCCTATACATGAATTGGTATTAAGAGACAGGTTATGCTACGCTCTTTGTTCGTTTTAGGTTGATGTTAATGATGTTTTGATTTGATGGCTTGGGAAATTTGGGGCGATTTGGAGGATGACCCCGATCCATTGGATGAATTTTTTGCTTTGGAACGTGCTAAACAACAACGGCGCCAACAAGAGTTACGTTGGAGAGCTTTGCAACAACAAGCCGTAGAGCGACAACGAGAGGCTCAAAGGCGCCGCCTTTGGCTTCAACGACAATTTGAAATCGAAGATAAGAGGAGTCGACAACACTATCAGATTCGGCTTCTCCAAAAAAAAAGAGGCTGAGGAAGAATGCCGCCGACAAGAGGAGGAACGATTCAAAGAGGAGGCAGAACGACGCCGAAAGGAGGAACAAAGCCGATGGTTGGAGGCTTTGATTGCGGAGATGGTGGACAAAGTCGTTGCCCAGAAAATAGAACAAAGCGCCGAACTTGTTTTGCAGATTCCCGTTGAGTTCGACCTCGGAATTGAGTCAACTCAGTCTTGTTGCGAAGCTGACTCGACGAGCTTTCCAACGGTGGGTGACACGCTGCAAGAATCCTCCAGAAATACCTCCAAAATTGTGTTGCAAGCAGACTGCGACAATGTTCTACAGGACGAGCATGTTGATTCCGTTGACGAGGATGAGGTACTTGATAACGTGTCTCAAGAGTTAGCGATTGTACCTCTTGGGCATGTTCATGAAGTTCCAGTTGCTGAGATTTGTGTGGTCATTGATCCAATTCTTATTGATGATCAAGTCTGTTCAACGATCGCGCATGAAGGTGTTGTTTTTGGGGTTCCTATACCTCGAATTCTCCTGGCACCTATTCCACCCATTACTCCATCATCTTCTTTGAAGGTTACTGCTCCTTCCTCGCTAATCATCGTCGACTCGATTCGAGGATGAATCGAAGATAAGAGGGGGAGAATGATGCGGGTCAAGATGGCCTTCTGTGGGTCAAACAACGATCTTGATCCAGGCGACAATTCGAGGACGAGTCGATTTCAAATGAAGGAGAATGATGTCATCCTTAAGCGAAAGAAGAAAGCTCTACCTTGGGAGTCATTGAAGAAACGGCGTTAGTTATTTTATTATTTATATTTCTTATTTTTTATATATTCTATTTTTAGTAACTCCTCTGTTAGTTGGAGTCTAATTATATAATTGCTTATTTTAGTATTTCTTAGTTAGGTCAAATAAGATGGTTAGGAGAGTCTATCTTTTAGGCTTTCTTAATTATCATATTTTATTATTTTCTAAATTAGGATTATAGATTAAGTTTTATTTAGTTAGGATATGGTTTGGTAAAGCAATTCTTAGCCTCTAAGGAAGCCAACAAAACCCTAGTTATTTTCCTATTTAAACATTGTATTCCCTTTTGAATTAATCAGATTGAATAGAATTGATGATCCCTTTATGAATTAAAGGGTTCTTCGATTATCAATCGAAGTATTCCGTTTCTTATGCCTACGATCCAAAATAATTAATTACTGTACAAAATCACTTTCATTAAGAATTCATTGAGTTCGTATCAATTCATTCCATTGTAGCCTACGACAGCCATTGTTGGCCAATACTAATTAATTAACAAATAGTTAATTGATCAGCAATTCTATACAATACATACGCAGTGCATCAATTCATTGTGTGCGGGATCGAATATGCTTCCGATCTCAGTCTAGGCTCACCATCAAAGAGGATATATACAAGAGCTAAAGCAAGATCGTGCTTTTAGTTTAGCAATTGGCCGGCCTAGCCAATTGCTATACATCAACCCCCCCCCCCCCCCCCTCACCCATACACAGAAAGAGGTGGCACCACCTCGCAACCAACACCACCACCACCACCAACAACAACAACAATAACAGACTCACCATTCTAATCCCTTGTTCGTTGGAGGTAACTGGGAGGATTGTGGAGATAATGCCGATTTGCGTGATATGCCCCATTTGGAGGACGCTTACCATGAGGTAGACCATAATCTTGATGATTGACCTAACCCCAATTTTGGTCGTCCTATTCTTGATAATGCACATGCCATCCAACGACGAGATGTAAACATAAAGCTAGATTCTTTTGATGATGTGAATGATCCTAAGGTATATCTTGATTGGGAGGATCATACTACTTATGTTCTTGATCTTCTTCTCTATGATGAAACATAAAGGTTGGAGGTTGTTACTTTGCACTTGACAGGTATGGCTCACTCCTGGTGGTTCCGTACTAGAGAAATATGTGGTCGTCAAGGTAAGCAACCAGTGGAGACTTAGCCACAACTGCTGATGTATAGCAATCGGCTAGGCCGATCAATTGCTAAACTAAAAGCGTCGATCTTGCTTATGCTCCTTGAATTTCTTGTCGATTTAACAAAAACTAACTAATCTAATTATTAACTAAATAAAACTAAAGTAACTAATCTTAACTTAACAAAATTAAGAAACTAAAAGCTACGGAAACTAATTAACTTAAATCTAAACTAACAAAAGCAACAGCTTCTTCAAACAACTAAAGGCCATGGAAATTAACTAATTCAAATTTATCTAAGCTAACAAAATTGCGTCAAACAGGAACAAGGAAAGCGAAGACTGGTGCGATCGAGCGCGCGCGAGCAGGGAGCCGGGGTTCGCCGAACTGGACGCGCGGACTGGGCTTCCCTGGAAGCAGGGCCGAGCACACAGGAGCGAGTCTCCTCAGGGTGTGCGGAAGCTAAGCCTCGGCGACGATCGCTGGTGGCGAGGGCGAAAGCAAGCGCGATCGGGAGCGCGGAGCAAAGCGCTGGATTGCGGGACCGAAGAAGCAGCGAGCGCGAGAGCCTGGGCGCCCTGCCGCTGTGCGCCGAAGCCGGCCGCCGGTGTCCAGGAACTAGACCGTCGGTGTTCTTCTTCTTCCTTGAAACGGCGGAGTACTGGTTGAGCCTTAGGTGTTGTTTGGTTTCGGTGGTGAAGAAGAACGTAGGGGAGGGTGATGATGATGATTGGAGCCGAAGTTTTTAGAACAAACGAATCGGATAGCTTTTGGGAATGACCTAATCGAAGAACCCTAATTCCGTTAAGGGTTTCTTCAATTCTATATTTCAATCCGATTAAATTCAAAGGGTGTAACATGAATTTATAATAAAGTTCTAAGAGATCTAACCAATCCTTCCTTGCAAAGGAAAGGGGTTTGGATAGATTTAATTCTATCTAAGATAAATGAAATAACTTAAAGATAAATAAATCCTAAGAAGATATAATTCTAAAACTTAGGGAACAAGATATATCTAGAGGAGATATAATCTTGTACATTATTACTCTAATTGCATAAAATAATAATTAATAAAATAATTAACGTCGTTTCTTTAACAACTCCCAAGGTGGAGCCTTCTTCTTCCGCTTGAGGATGACATCATTCTCCTCCATTTGAAATCGACTCGTCCTCGAGTCGTCGCCTGGATCAAGATCGTTGGCTGACCCGCAGAAGGCCAGCTTGACCCGCATCATTCTCCCCCTCTTATCTTCGATTCGTCCTCGAATCGAGTCAGCAATGATCAGCGAGGAAGGAGCAACAACCTTCAAAGAAGATGATGGAGGAATGGGTGGAATAGGTGCCAGGAGAATTCGAGGTATAGGAACCCCAAAAACAACACCTTCATGCGCGATCGTTGAACGGACTTGATCTTCAACAAGAATAGGATCAATGACCACAAAAATCTCAGCAGCTGGAACTTCATGAACATGCCCAAGAGGTACAATCGCTAACTCTTGAGACACGTCATCAAGTACCTCATCCTCATCAACGGAATCAACATGATCGTCCTGCAGAACACTGCAGTCGACTTTAAGAACAGATTCGGAGGTCTTCTCGGAGGAGTCTGACAGCGTGTGACCCATCGTCGGAAAGCTCGTCGAGTCAGCTTCGCAACAAAACTGAGTTGACTCAATTCCGAGGTCGGAGTCAACGGAAATCTGCGAAACAAGTTCGACACGCTGTGCTGTTTTCTGGGCAACGAAATCAACAGAAGACTCCTTAGGCTCAATTACCTCGTCGTCGGTTGAGGCAACTTTAACCGCTGGAGTAGTGGGACAGTGTAACTCCAATGCTTGACGAAAAGCATCCGAGAATTTGTCGAAGTCGTCCATCAATTTGGCATTAAAGGCATCTCGTTCGGCTTGACGTTGTGCCTCCACGACGGCAAAATGTGCTTGAATTTTGGCTGTAAGTCCGGCTTGAAATTGTTGTAGTTTCTCCTCCTCAATTGCGACTTGACGTTGACGCTCAAGGAGTTGTTGTTGTTGTCGACACCTTTCCTCTTCAATTTCTGCTTGCCGTTGAAGCCAAAGGCGGCGCCTTTGAGCCTCTCGTTGTCGCTCTAAAGCTTGTTGTTGCAAAGCTCGTCTCTGCAACTCTCGTTGGCGTCGATGTTGCGCAGCCCATGGATCGGGATCATCATCCCAGTCTCCTCCCCAGATTTCCCAAGCCATCAAATCAAAACATCAGTAACATCAGAGAAACAAAGAGCGTAGCATAACCCGTCTTTGAGTACCAATTGATGTATAGCAATCGGCTAGGCCGGCCAATTGCTAAACTAAAAGCGTCGATCTTGCTTATGCTCCTTGAATTTCTTGTCGATTTAACAAAAACTAACTAATCTAATTATTAACTAAATAAAACTAAAGTAACTAATCTTAACTTAACAAAATTAAGAAACTAAAAGCTACGGAAACTAATTAACTTAAATCTAAACTAAAAGCTATGGAAATTAACTAATTCAAATTTATCTAAGCTAACAAAATTGCGTCAAACTGGAACAAGGAAAGCGAAGACTGGTGCGATCGAGCGCGTGCGAGCGGGGAGCCGGGGTTCGCGGAACTGGACGCGCGGACTGGGCTTCCCTGGAAGCAGGGCCGAGCACACAGGAGCGAGTCTCCTCAGGGTGTGCGGAAGCTAAGCCTCGGCGACGATCGCTGGTGGCGAGGGCGAAAGCAAGCGCGATCGGGAGCGCGGAGCAAAGCGCTGGATTGCGGGACCGAAGAAGCAGCGAGCGCGAGAGCCTGGGCGCCCTGGCGCTGTGCGCCGAAGCCGGCCGCCGATGTCTAGGAACTAGACCGTCGGTGTTCTTCTTCTTCCTTGAAACGGCGGAGTACTGGTTGAGCCTTAGGTGTTGTTTGGTTTCGGTGGTGAAGAAGAACGTAGGGGAGGGTGATGATGATGATTGGAGCCGAAGTTTTTAGAACAAACGAACCGGATAGCTTTTGGGAATGACCTAATCGAAGAACCCTAATTCCGTTAAGGGTTTCTTTAATTCTATATTTCAATCCGATTAAATTCAAAGGGTGTAACATGAATTTATAATAAAGTTCTAAGAGATCTAACCAATCCTTCCTTGCAAAGGAAAGGGGTTTGGATAGATTTAATTCTATCTAAGATAAATGAAATAACTTAAAGATAAATAAATCCTAAGAAGATATAATTCTAAAACTTAGGGAACAAGATATATCTAGAGGAGATATAATCTTGTACATTATTAATCTAATTGCATAAAATAATAATTAATAAAATAATTAACGTCGTTTCTTTAACAACTCCCAAGGTGGAGCCTTCTTCTTCCGCTTGAGGATGACATCAACTGCACTACTTGCGGAAAAAGAGAAAAGTGCTAGGGGAGTACACAGAGACGATGAGGCTGCATTTGGCTCCACTTCATCAAGGATCTCGCTACCCTATGGAGTACATAGACCATCTTGAACGCCTTGCTCGTCGGGCTAATATTTATCTTACTGAACGAGCTTTATGTACTCAATTTCTTGCTTGTCTCAATACTTCTATTCGCAATCCCTTAACTATTCATAGCATCAGGGACATTAATAGTTTGACTCACAAAGCGCAGCTTCTACATGAGCAATAGCAGAGGGCAAGAACCGAGCAATCTTCGCAGGGTCGCAGGTTTGTTCCTTTTGGTTCTTCTAGTCAATCCATAGGTTCTTTTAACCCCTCTATGTAGCAAAAGGGAGTTCCCTACTCACCTAAACAGGGTTTCAAAATTCAAACTAGAAGAGTTACTGCACCTCCGAACAAAGAATGCACCAACGAACTTTGTTGCTTCACTTGTGGAGGTTTTGGACATGTGTCTCGCGAATGTCCTCATAAACGGAAGTTTCTCCTTAATGACATAGGAGACCACTGCTACAAGGAGGAGAGTTTGGAGGAACACATAACTTCAAGTGAAGTGTAGAAGGACACGGCTAAGGATCACAACGAACAGATCGACCCTTCAGATTTTCAGGATAGTCTTTGTCTTGTTAACCGCCGAGTCCTACATATTCAGGAGGCTCTCATGGCTGATCAAAGGGAGAACATCTTCCACACCAAGTGCGATGTTCGCAAGGCTACCTTCAACGTCATCGTCGATGGAGAAAGTTGCTAACCTCATAAATGAAAAGGTAGTTGATTTTCTGTATTTGACTACTACTCCTAAGGCTACTCATTGTGGTCCGAACGGTATTACTGATGATGGTTCCGATATTATGGTCACTAAACAATGCTTAGTTTATGTGTCTATTGGTTTCTGTCATGATAAAATATTGTGTGATGTCGCTAGGATGGATTGTAGTCATATTTTACTTGGTCGTCCTTGGCATTATGATCGCTCTGTCATACATGATGGTCGTGCGAATACCTATTCTTTCACTTTTGATGGGAGCAGAGTTACTCTCCTACCTTGTCTCCTCAAGCTGTTTTAAAGGAACAGGTTCGCAAGCGACAACAACAGGACGCCTAGAAGGCAGCTGCTGGCCGCGAGCATAACCCTGCTTCCGCATCCTTTCCCCAGGCCGCGGCTCCCTCGGCAGCGACGCCTACCTCTTCCACACCTTCTGCCACGTCGTCGTCGAAGCCCTCTTCTACCTCAGTCAAGGGCTTTGTTGAACGGCGATCGCTTGTCTCTCAACCCCAAAAAGAGACGATTGCTTGGGAATGCTCATCGACCTCACATTCTTTTGATTATGAAAGAATTTTTACATAATGTTGTGTATTTGAGTCATATTCCTGCACCTATTGCTACTCTTATGCGGGATTATTTAAATGTGCTTCCCGCTGAACTACCCCAAGGCTTGCCACCTATTAGAGAGATTGAGAACCAGATTGACTTTGTCCCTGGGGCAGCCTTGCCTAATCGTGCCGCTTACAGAGCTAACACTGAGGAAACAAAGTTGTTACAACGCCAAGTCACGGAGCTTATGGACAAGGGCTTTGTTCGCGAGAGCCTTAGTCCCTGCGTCGTCCCTGTTATTTTGGTACCAAAGAAGGATGTCTCTTGGCACATGTGTGTTGATTGCAGCGCAATCAACCAAATAACGGTTAAGTATTGTCACCCTATTCCTCGTTTAGATGATATGCTTGATGACCTCTATGGTGCATGTATTTTTTTCTAAAATTGATATTAGGAGTGGCTATCATCAAATTAGGATGAAACTGGGAGTTGAATGGAAAACGGTTTTTAAAACTAAGTATGGCTTACATGAATGGTTAGTAATGTTTTTTGGATTAACTAATGCACCTTCTACTTTTATGAGGCTTATGAACCATGTGCTTAGAAGATACTTAGGGAAATTTGTCGTTGTCTATTTTGATGATATCTTAATCTATAGTAAAAACTTTCATGATCATCTTAGCCACTTAAAATTAGTATTTGATTGTCTTCTCAAAGAGAAATTATATGCTAATTTGAAAAGGTGTTTTTTTGCTTCCGAGTCTACTATCTTTCTTGGTTCTGTAGTTTCCGCTGGACCGACGCGCATTAGAGGGCCTTTAATGCCCTCAAGGATCGACTCACCCATGCCTTAGTGCTGCAACTACCCGACTTCTCACAACCATTTGAGCTCGAGTGTGATGCTTCTAGCACTGGCATTGGTGGAGTGCTTCTCCAGAATCGGTGCCATATTGCCTATTTCAGCGAGAAGCTTAGGTCTGTTGAGCTCAACTATTCTACCTACGACAAGGAGTTGTTCACGCTCGTTCATTGCTTGCAGACATGGCAGCACTACATTTGGCCTAAGGAGTTTGTGATTCATTCGGATCATGAAGCTCTGAAGTACCTCCAATGTTAGGCTGTGCTAAGCAGATGCCTTGCTCGTTGGGTAGAGTTCTTAAAGACTTTTTCTTATGTGGTTCACCACAAGAAGGGAAATGATAATGTGGTAGTTGATGCTCTATCATGCAGGTATGTCCTCTTGAACACTTGTGATGCACATATTTTGGGAAAAGCTTTGATTAAAGAACTATATGCTAGTGATTTGCATATAGTTCTTTAATCAAAGCAAACCCAAAATATGTGTATTACAATGGTTCAAGAGGACATGGTGGATTAGAAAAGACTTTAGATGGATTGAAAGAACATTACTTTTGGCCTAAAATGACTAATTATATGCTTCGATTTGTCAAAAGGTGTGTTACATGTGCAAAGGCTAAGTCTAAAAAGAATTCTAATGGTCTATATACTCCACTACCTATTTCGGATGCCCCTTGGGAAGATGTGTCTATGGATTTTATTGTTGGCTTACCTAGGACATCTAAGGGACATGATTCTATATTTGTTGTAGTGGACAGGTTCGCCAAAATGGCTAATTTCATTCCTTGTCACAAAACTGATGATGTTATTCATGTTGCAAGTCTCTTTTTTAAAGATGTTGTTCGTTTACATGGATTGCCATTGTCTATTGTATCTGATCGTGATTCTAAATTTTTTAGTTGCTTTTGGAAAATTTATGGTCTAAGTTGGGTACTAAGCTCTTATTCTCTACATCTTGTCACCCTCAAACGGATGGCCAAACTAAGGTTACTAATAGGACTCTTGGGGCTCTCCTGAGAGTCATGTTGCGTACTAATCTTAGGAGGTGGGAAGACTGCCTGCCTTTTGTTGAGTTTGCTTATAGCAGGTCTAGGGAATCTGCAACAAAGAAGACTCCTATTGAGGTAGTCTATGGGCGCAATCTTCTTATACCTATAGATATGATGCCTCGACCTATGAGGGAGAAGGAGAGCATGGATGCAACTAAGCAGGTGGACTTCATCAAACGCCTGCATGAGTGTACCAAGGCGCAGCTGGAAAGGAAGAGCGCTCAGTACAAGGCGGTGAATGACAAGCATCGCAAGGATGTGCAGTTCAACGTTGGTGACCTTGTATGGTTGCATCTCAGGAAGGAAAGGTTTCCGCAACAACGGAAATCTAAGCTGGATACCAGGGGAGATGGACCATTCCGCGTGGTTCAAAAGATGGGACCCAATGTCTACAAGCTGGATCTCTCTACCCACAAGTACAGGGTGCATTCCACCTTCAACGTAGCCGATCTACCCTTGTTCGTGCCTGATGATGACTCTGACGACGATTTAAGGACAAATCGTGCTCAAGTGGAGGAGAATGATGCAGTGCAAATGGCGATGACTCCTGGTGACATTGAGAACAACATGAAGGTGCCATTTGATGGTCATATCACTCGTGCAATGGGCACTAAAAAAACATATTAGCCATGGATGGTAGCAACGGTACGGATCTGTTGTGGCGATTGAGTGGACTTTTGCCACATCACATCAACTGGAAGGATAATGTTCCTTCAATTTGCAACGACAATAAAACTCCGGTGGCCAAAGTTTCAGAATATAAAAAAACACGATTATAATTCCAATCTCCATTTTCAATATCTTTAACATCTCTCTTCGAGCCCTCTCTCTCAAACCAGACGACTCCAAATCGACACGACCACGACCTTCGCAACGGAGCTGCTCGTCCTCGCGCTGTTGTGCCGCCGCTCGTCCCCACGCCGTGGTGACGCGGCTCATCCCCACGCCCCCGTAACACCATAGATTCTGTGACCCTGCCTGGCTAGGATTGCTCATTTGCACTCGTCAGATCTAAGACACCTTCGGCAATAGCGGGCGGATCTTAGGGGCCTTCCTCGCATCTCCGACATCTCAGTTGTAGGTAATCTCTTCGAATCCCTTCAATTTCAAGCGTGATTACTGTGTGTTAGGGGGGTTTTCTGTGAGCGAAAAAGCCGATTCCCATCCAATGTTGTACATTGACTATTCATCACATCTTATTTCTAGGTTTTCTTCTCTTGAAGTTTTATTTTGAATTTCCTAGCTTTTTAAGTTTTAGTTTTGAAATTGAATTGAAGAGGATAACATTCAGCTGTTATTCTCTATAAATTGTTTGGAGCTTTTAAAGATCAAAGGACTGGAGAGATGGTTGACAGAGCCATGAAAATGGTCTTTTTAAAGTCTATGGTGCTCATTGGGTAAGACCAATTCTTGCTTGCCTTGTGAGAGCCAGCTAGAGATAGTTCCCCAAGTGGAGAAAAGAGGATTATATTCATGTGAGAGCCATAAGAGGACAAGCGACAAATAGTCACAGCCTAGCTGAGCGGGTATGAATCTTTTGCTCTCAATGTATGAGCGCTCAAAGATTACAGATTTTGAGAGTTGAATCGTGTAACATGTTAAAAAGTGTTCACTTGCAGGTGAGAAGAGAAAACATTAGTTAGAGGATGAGATTGCTTCAAGAACTCATACTCGGATGTAATAAGGTATATTTGAGGCAGTCTCATTCTTGTATTATGCTTGGTTGGATAACCTTTACTTGTTTGTGACTTTGTGAGAATAGAAGGTGACGCTCATATTATGCTTTTGTTGCTTTGAATTGATTACAGGGAAATCAGTGATGCTCGTATTATACTTTTGTTCTAATTGAATTGCATTTCCTGTTTATTATCCATACCTACTTTCATTTATTTCATGATTTTATATAAGTAAAGAATGTGTATCAGGTCAGTGTCAAGTGTGCAAGTTTTCTTATCAGCTAAATTTGTGAATTTAGATTTCTGTTATAAGTGAATTGAATTGCATTTGCTGTTTAACTTACATATGTCAATGAAAGAGAAATACAAGTTTCCTATATTCATAGGAAGCGAGGGGATAATGAAAAATTGATCAGCTGATCTTCCTTTAGCTATGTACAACTTAGATAATACTCCCTCTGTTAATTAAAACTTGTCGTTTACTATTCATGCACGCTTTTTTATAACGACAAAACCTATATAAAATATTAACTTTTTTAAAAATTTATTTTTATGAATTCATACTTAATAGTAATAAGTATGATATTATTTAAAAAAATTATTAAAAAAGTTAATATTTTATATAGTTTTTAACACCTAAAAATGTGTGCGTGAATAGTAAAACGTCAAGTTTTAATTAACGGAGGGAGTATAGATGATGTATTGAATATTGATGATCATTCTTTTGGCTTTACTTTGACCTTTTCAGTTTTTTTTTAAATAATTTTGTAGCCCGTTCTAGCGACACTTGATTTTAGTTTAATAGAATAATAAGGCTTATTATTACTGGAAGATCAGTAATGTGTACACATTCCAAATTCTTTCACTTGGTTGTCAACAGAGGGCACAATAACAAAACTATATATCTTGGTAGGAGAAAAAACTAAAAAGTGAAAATATAAAACTAAAAAGTGCATTTTTAGAACTCAAATGTTCTTAGCTTGTCCATAATTGGGTTAGCTTGTTACTTGTATTAAAATCCAAAAGCTCAATTAGGAATAAGCGCCTGAACAATAGTTGTTCAGGAGGTTGGTGGTTCGACTCCACCGGGATCTATCTATTGTTTCAATGTCCAAATTTTAGATCTGTTGTTATTTGTCCACATAATCATTTTATTTATGAACTTATTTTATCTTATTTGTGCACTTTAATTCTAGAAGCTCAAATAGAAGGTTTTAAAGAAATTTACTTGTCCTTTTTAGTCTCAAAATATCATGTATTAGATTTGATTGCATATTTCGCTTGTTTATGTTGTTGTGAAGATTCCAACAACACTCGCAGTTGTAGGATCATGTGTAGGTTCCATAGATGCCTCAGTTTGGATGTAAATTCTGTTTTTGGCTGATTTTTATTATGCTTTACATTGAGCTTATGCAATCGATAAGTAATATTATTCTTGCACTCTATGGTATTATTCTTTCACTTGATAGTATTATTCTTGCATTTTTGTAATATTTGCTAAAATCTACAATATTTGCTAAAATATGAAATCTATAATCTAGGTATGTTTTTATGCTTATTCTACAGTGATTATTAAATGATCCCAGATCTACAACCCAGAAAAAGGTGCTTGGACTAAGCAAGTATCTGGCATTGTTGTGATTATTAAAGGACCTGCTCAACAAGTATCTGGAATTGTTGTGAATCCATTTGCTGCTCATACGCTTGAGAAATCTTCCTCTAAAGCCAATATTCATGATCTTAAACTCAAGGTGATTTATGAACCCGCTCAACAACTTCTCTGTCATCCCCTTCATGCACTTTATCACTTTATTCTTGCACTTTGTATTCTTAATTGTGCACTTTATCATTTTATTTATGTACTTTATAATATTAATTGTGCACTTTAGAATTTTATTCACGCACTTCATCATTTTATTCTTCCACTTTATCATTTTATTTATGCACTTTATCATCTTAATTGTGCACTATAATATTCGAGTTAAGCATCAATCCGACTGAAAGCCTTAAATTGCCCTCACATGAAGCACGCATCCCATATGCCTTTATTTTCGGGTACCAGAGATATATGAAGAAGACCAAGTGATAGAAAACCTTAAATTGCCCTCCAATGAAGCTCTATCAGGGCCATAGGAGCCATTGGAATACCACAAAAATGACTGATAAAGTAGAGAAAAGGAAACAAGAGGAAGAACTTACCTCCCACTACGACTCCATACATACTAAATCCGATATTTGAGTTGAATGAATTGATTTAAATTGAGAAATAGGCGTTCACATTCTTTGAATTCTATCACTGATCTGTAAAAAAGCAAACGAAACCCTAATATGCAGTTTCATGGTTGCAAAAGGATAAAAGGAAGAACAAAAAAGGCATGAATGATGGAGGACTCCCCTTAACTATGGCCAAATGCATCCACAAAATTGAACACATGAACCCAACAAATAAGTGATAGTAATACTAAATCTATAATCTTGAAATCAAGAACGCGTGAAGGAGAGGTACCTTCCGTAAGAGTTGCTGGATTCTATCAAAAACTCCAGCAACTGTACCAAGTGAAATCTTGTAGTCTACCAAGTATCAACGCATGAACGCGAATCAAAATTCCAAATCAGACAATATTATTTATATCCTAGACATTTTATCAAACACCAAGTAGGCATGGAATTACCCATAACTCAATATCGATTTCTCTACTAGGCATTTTATCAAACACCTAGAAGGCATGAATTTACCAATCTCAATCTCAATTTCAAATCCACAAATCTCAATCTCAATCTCAATCCAATTTCCATCAATCAAAGTTCATAAATTCAATCCAACAATTTCAATCCACTGATTAAGTAATTCATAAGTACAAAAATACAATCTCGATCAAATCAAATCGAAGCATAGCAAAAAGAATAGGGTGGAGATGCATACAATAGAGACGTGAAGCTTTGAATTCGTCCCTCGCTTCGTCAATCAAATCGCGAGTCGCTGTGGTCGTTAGAGGAACAATAATGTTGGAGCGGGAGCGAGTTGGAGATAGAGGAGCAGAGGGGCGGCGCTGGGCTCCTAGTCAGGGAGAACTGGATAAGAGCGTAGAAGGAGATCTGGGATCATGAACATGAAGAATGGGAAGGATGAACAGAGCGGTGAAGAATGGGAAGGATTTCTTTTTTTTTTTAATCAGCCTGCGCCTCCCAAAGTAGACCCATTTTCATTATAAGAGGATTTTTCATTTTAAGCCCCTTTTCATTTGAACCATGAGGAGCAATCTGATTGGCTAAATTTAATTAAATACAAAATTAAGAAAAAGAAGGTTACTATTTACACGGGGATTTTTGCGCGGTTTACACAGTTGCAACCGCGTATTGCGAGTCCACGCTTTTTTTTCCCCTTGTTTTCCTTTCTCCCAAATACACCTAATCTGGAAGAAGGGCTTCATAGTTGCAATTTGCCATCTCCAATGTAAGAAGAAGGGCTTCATCGCTGCAATTTGCCATCTCCATATCTGAAGAAGAAGGGCTTCATCGCAATAATTTGCCATTGTGAGGTGCCCATGACTTCGATATGAGGAAGTCATGCAATTGCTTTAGATCTGAAAGAGAAGCCCTTCTCCTTACCATGCCCAGGGCTTCGTTTGCTTCAATTTGCCATTTTCAGATCTGGACGGTGCTATTCAAGAGGAGGCAGAAGCGGCTAGATTTGGGGCAATGGAGGAGGGAGAAACCGTGATCGGTGTCAGGGCTACCATCGGGTGGGAAGGCGGGAGAAGAGGAAGAGGGAGAAACCGAAGGAGATGAGGGTAGAAACGAGGAAGGCAGATTGCTGGTGGCAACAGAATATGAGACCATGGTAGGAGGAGCGGGGATTGAGGTTGACGGCGACGCAATCGGAGATTTCTTCGGCAAGGCGGTGGAGATTGGGTAGGCCTGTCCACGCGTCACGGGTCAACCCGTTGACGGAGGGAAAACCTGTCGTTGATTCCGCCAAAGAAAACTCAAACCTATAACAAGTATAGCAATAAGCAAGAGGTCGATCCACAGGGAAATTTGTAACTCAAGTATGCTTCAAGTGTCAATCAAAGTAACTAGTTTGGGGGGTTTTTGTGTGTGAAAGATTCGCCTTTTATCAAAGCGAAGTAAATAAAGCAAAGTAAATGAATTGGTTTTAGACAATTTGGAGAAGCAATTCTACCTACAATTTTCAACTTTATTGGATTGAAGCGATCCTTGTAACTTCTTCTTGTCGTATTAAGTTTCCTATGAATGTCCTTGTCCCGACCTAATATAGTTACTAGTCCAGTCAGTCCTAGAAACCCTTATCAATCGAACAGTCCCTAAAGTAGGATTTAACCCAATTGATAGCTTTAAGTTCAGAGATTAACCAAGGTATTTGCAGTCCCTAAAGAGGGATTTAACAACACATTCAACTTCATACTCATTCAATTAGTTCAATCGGCCCTAAATGAACAAGTTTGCTACTTAGGTTAAGGTTCACAATCAGGAATCTACAAAACCTTAGCAATTGAATTGATTCTAACTAGTTGCGCGGGCTAGATAGAATAAAACAATAGACAATCAAGCACAAGGAAGTCGAAGCATTCAAATATAGGAAATAAGAACGAGAATTAGAAACTCACAATCAATGCAAATAAAGCTTCAAATTGCAGGCAGAATAGATGAGTTTAGTTCCTCAGGGAAGACATTGCTCAAAATTTCTAAAGTGTCTGATGAAAGAATAGAATAGAAGCGCTCCAAAAATAACGAAAAAGTGGCCTTAAATATCATCTAAAGTCATCCATAAAAGAAAGTCATAGATCTAGGGTTTTGTAATGTTCAAAACGTCGCGCAAAAGCGCTGACGGCAGATGCGGCGGCCGCCGCATGTATGCTGCGGTCGCAGCATCAGTGTTTTTTTTGCATCGACCCTGGCGGCGGCCGCCGCACCCCATGTTGCGGCCGCCGCATTCCTGTTTGCGGGTTTTCTTGTCTTCTTTCCGAGAATAGCTTATTGAGGTGATTTGCTCCTTTTATTCCTTGCTTCTCTCCAATGTCTTTTATACTCCTCTTCAAGGTATTGCATCTCCCACATGTGTTCTGATTCGATCTGCAAGATAACCATAAATTTGCGCAGAATCCGAACTCTTCTAGAATAATCATAAGATGCAATTTAGTAACAAAGAACGAAAGAAATGCAACCTATCTAAGCTAAAAATGCCTATAATGCCTATCTAATGTATGCATTATCAAACTCCCCCACACTTAACCTTTGCTTGTCCTCAAGCAATGATAGAATGAACATGAATCAATGTATCCCACAGGAAATCCCTTCAAATTTCAATCCTTATCAAAAAGCAACATTATAGCAGGTGAACACATAAACCAAGCAAACAAACGTCATAGCATGTATTTTAGTGATCAAAGCTTAGAAGTAGACATCATCCAACCTCACCAGAAATGTGTTTTCCACTCATGTGTTTAGGATTTAAGATACAACTCTCAACTCAAACCAATCATGCACTAAGCGCATAGACATTTACCACCATATCACCGATTTTCTACCGAAATGTCATTACTTGCTGGACACAATAAAGAAAATAAAATGCAACAACAATTTTTTTCTTTTTTTTTCTTTTGTTTTCTTTTTTCTTTTTTTTTTCTTTTCTTGTCTTGGTGCTTTCCTTACGCGAAGCGCAAACATGGGTGTCGTGAATGGCCCCGGTCTATCAAAACCTTAACCTACTAATATGAAGTCCACTTGAACAACTTTTGACGCAAGTTGTAAACATGGGTGTCATGAATGAACCTGGTTACTCAATGATCAAGCTTTCTTTCCTAGTGGATAGTTTTTTGTAACACCTTTGTGCGCGAATCATACCCATGGGTGTCATGCATAGATCCGGTTGCTAAGTGCATCAACCATTGGCACCTTATTCACTAAATATTCACAAATTCAGCAAAAGACTCAAAATATAACATAAACTCCGCAAGAAACAAACATGTGAGTCGGTCTTTAAAAATAGATACTGCAGTCAATGCCAAGAGGTAGCAACACTAGGCGAGTAATTCACACAACTGAGCAAAAGAATTCAAATAAGGCCGAACATTCTCACAGGGTCATGTTTTTAGGACTTCAATCATACTTTAGCTCAATCATACATGCTCAATTATATTTTCTAGCTCATGTTCCACAAAAATCAAATACATACAATAATCAAAACATCCAGAACTCCAAGGGATTTATATGATCATGCTTGAAATTTCAATTAGAGGACAAACTAAGCTAGATGGGTGTTTGAATAACACATATGTATGCAATGCATGCTTATTTTTGGAATTTTTGAATTTTTTTTAATTATGAAAATAAACAAGAAATTAAAAAAAAATGATTACATAAATTAAACTTGGTGCAGAAATTTAAATATGATGTCGATGTCCTATATGCACTATATATTCAGAATTCCTCTCCCCCACACTTAAAGTTTTCATTGTCCTCAATGAAACAATAAAGACAACAAAAGTAAATCAAATATAATCAGCGTGAAGGAAAAGAAAAAGGAAAAAGAAAGAAAAACTTACCTCGGGTTGCCTCCCGAGAAGCGCCTTTGTTTCAAGTCGTTGGCTCGATGTTTTGCTTAAGCTTACGAAACTAATCAGACATAGTCAAAGCCCTCAGCAACCTGTCAAACTCTTGTGCACAACTAACAAACAAGCATGCGCTACATACAAATAAATTAAAACTAAATAATAATACATTTAAGAACCGTTTAAACTTATTGTATTCAGGAGTTTGACTACCCACAAAGGGTATATAATACAACCAATTCAGTTCTACTCGTGGCTTGTCAAAGTAGCAGTCAAATGGATCAATGTATTCACCAATATTCTCTCGAGTGCAGGAGACGACCTTTACGTGCTCTGTAGCCTCGGCAATAGGATCTGGACCTGATTCATCAATGGGTGAGCTAGGGATGATCTCATCAGATGGAGTGTCTTCTTCCTCAATCTTCTCAATGTGATTTTCCACAATGACTTCAAGAGGTGCAACAGAGGTCTCAACGATTTGAGATACTTGAGAAAGTGACTCGTTCTGCGCACTGGAGAAAGATGCATAGAAGCACTTCCCTTATACTAGCTTGACATCCCCATGAGTAAACATCGTTAATGTACTCCTGCAGTCTGATAAAGTATTGATGAAAATTCTCTCCAGGTAACTGCAATAACCTCACCATCAACATATGTTTGTAGCAAGAGTGCAGACCATGTAAGTGGTCCACACCAAAAATCAGCACTAAAAACACACAAGAATTGATAAATTTCCCCGGAAACGGCGCCAAATTTGACGGAGGGAAAACATGTCGTTGATTCTGCCGAAGAAAACTCAAACCTATAGCAAGTATAGCAATAAGCAAGAGGTCGAACCACAGGGAAATTTGTAACTCAAGTATGCTTCAAGTGTCAATCAAAGTAACCAGTTTGGGGGGTTTTTGTGTGTGAAAGGTTCTCCTTTTATCAAAGCGAAGTAAATAAAGCAAAGTAAAGGAATTGGTTTTAGACAATTTGGAGAAGAAATTCTACCTACAATTTTCCACTTTATTGTATTGAAGCGATCCTTGTAACTTCTTCTCGTCCTATTAAGTTTCCTATGAATGTCCTTGTCCCGACCTAATATAGTTACTAGTCCAATCAGTCCTAGAACCCCTTATCAATCGAACAGTGCCTAAAGAAGGATTCAACCCACTTGATAGCTTGAAGTTCAGAGATTAAACAAGGTATTTGCAGTCCCTAAAGAGGGATTTAACAACACATTCAACTTCCTACTCATTCAATTAGTTCAATTAGTCCTAAAGGAACAAATTTGCTACTTAGGTTAATGTTCACAATCAGGAATCTACAAAACCTTTGCAATTGAATTGATTCTAACTAGTAACGCGGGCTAGATAGAATAAAACAATAGACAATCAAACACAAGGAAGTCGAAGCATTCAAATATAGGAAATAAGAAAGAGAATTAGAAACTCACAATCAATCCAAATAAAGCTTCAAATTGCATGTAGAATAGATGAGTTTAGTTCCTTAGGGAAGACATTGCTCAAAATCTCTAAAGTGTCTGATGAAAGAATAGAATATAAGCGCTCCAAAAATAACTAAAAAGTGGCCTTAAATATTATCTAAAGTCGGCCATAAAAGAAAGTCATAGATCTAGGGTTTTGTAATGTTCAAAACGATGCGTAAAAGCGCTGACAGTAGATGCGGCGGCCACCGCATGTATGCAGCGGCCGCAACATCAGTGTTTTTTTTTCATCGACCCTGGCGGCGGCCGCCACACCCTATGCTGCGGCCGCCGCATTCCTGTTT
Organism: Persicaria tinctoria; assembly: GCA_037127255.1. NCBI lineage: Eukaryota > Viridiplantae > Streptophyta > Magnoliopsida > Caryophyllales > Polygonaceae > Persicaria > Persicaria tinctoria. The sequence goes on from JBANSL010000003.1 coordinate 49,668,362, forward strand.
GCGGGTTTTCTTGTCTTCTTTCCGAGAATAGCTTCTTGAAGTGATTTGCTCCTTTTATTCCTTGCTTCTCTCCAATGTCTTTTATACTCCTCTTCAAGGTATTGCATCTCCCAAATGTGTTCTGATTCGATCTGCAAGATAACCATAAATTTGCGCAGAATCCGAACTCTTCTAGAATAATCATAAGATGCAATTTAGTAACAAAGAACGAAAGAAATGCAACCTATCTAAGCTAAAAATGCATATAATGCCTATCTAATATATGCATTATCACCCGCAACCCGCCGGGTTTAGCGGGTCGACAGCCCGGCGGGTCCGGGTCAAGCGGGTCGCGGGTCTTCGCGGGTTACGGGTCCGGGTTAGGGTCGAGCATATTTCAACCCGGCAACCCGGCGAGTCATGACCCACCGGGTCGACCCTCAACCCATGACAAAAACAAAAAAAAAAACTGAAATATACATTTATATTTCTAACAATAATAATAATAATTATTATTATTATTGTTATAAATATAAATTATAAACAAAAAACTGGAATTTATATTTATAATTATATTATAATTATAAATATATATTAAAAAAAAACTAGAATTTATACTTATATACTTATAAAATATATAAATATGAACTCATATTCATATTGCATTCATATGCAATATATATGCAATATATGTAATGCATGATAAGTTGTACATGGGTTGAACTCCTTTTTATAGAGTTAGGGTACCACTTACCATCTCATTCCCAACGTGGGACAAAAAATCTCCCATTTTCAATGTGGGACAAAGAAGATGGAACTCACGTACTAACACTTTTTTCATGTGATCATGTCACATACTCACGTAGTTTTTTTTGTTGAAGTATATTAACATTAAAGTTATTGTTAATGATAATAAAAGTGATTGTTAAAGATAATAAAATGGCTATTGTTAAAGATAATAAAATGGCTATTGTTAAAGTTATTGATTCATAAAGAGTTAGATAGGCATGAATGTTTTGCCTCTTTCGAAATCGTGAACAACTCCAACAATTTCAATTGTTCTTTTTCACCTATCAATTTCTTGTTTCTTATCAAAGCATCTTGCCTCCCCAAATTACCCATGATTTAAGTAATGTACATTTTGTTCTATGTTTTGTGGGCTATATTTGACGACTTAGCCACCGATCACAACTATTGTATCCAACATATGTAGACTTCAAATGTGAAATTTTAATTCGAATTGTGTGAATTAATTAATCATTACATATCATAACTAATTAATCTTTAAAGACAATTATCCAAATATATCAATATAGTAGGCAAAAATGGAGATAGACAAGTGATGAACAAGTTCCATGTTTTTTTTCCCACATTGAAAATGAGAGGTTTTTTGTCCCACATCGGAAATGAGAGAATAGGTGGGTGGGAGTATCCTACTCTATAAAATGAGATAAGCAAGAAATGAATCTTATCATGCATTACATATTAAATATTGCATATTGCATATAAGTTGCAAACTTGCATATTAATATGAATTTATATTTATATTTTATAGATATGAATTCTAGTTTTGTTTATAATTTATGTTTAAATTTATAATATTTATAATTATAATATAATTATAATTATAAATTATAAATTATAAATATATATTCTAGGTTATATTTATATTTATAATATTTATAATTATTATTATAAATATAAATATATTAGAGGATAATATTTATAATTATTGTTGGGTTGACCCGTTGACCCGGCGGGTCAGCTGACCCGTCGACCCGGCTATTTCCCGGGTTCGGGTGCGGGTCGTGCCTATCCCGACCCGTGACCCGCCGGGTCGAACCCATTGACCCGTCAGGTCCGACCCGTGGACAGGCCTAAGATTGGGCGACTGAGGAGCCCCGACTGAGGTCAACAACGTTGAATAGCATTGCAATGGCTTCAATTGTTAAGTCGGAGAGAGACATCGGAGAAGTTGCACCCTGAATTCTCTGCGCACTCGTACTCCGCGAACGCGCCTGCACTGCTGCACATACACTCTCACGAACTCGTGATACGCAATTGCGATTGCTTTACATGCAACTGGCGAAAACATTCACCGTGTAAATAGTGATTCTGAAAAAAAAAACATGCACGCGCAACTCTTTTTCTTATACTGTCTCTATCTCGCAATACTTATTTTTTTAGAGTAGTAAAGTTGTATCAAAATACATGTTGTTTTAGCTATCATTATTATCTTTATAGGTAATGATTGCTTTTTTTATAGGTGATAATTACTCTATTTAGGTATTTCAACCTATAAAAATAAAGTAAATATAGATTTTATTAATAAGTGTGCATATAGCTAAAACAACAAGTTCTGTGAGACAGATGGAGTATCTAACATTTGAGGGTAAAATTGACCTTGCCTCTCAAATGGTGCATCAACTACGTCCGTAACTCCCTTGCAAGTCAGGAAACAGGAGACTTACAATGGTGGCTAGGGGCTCTTCGATGGCGGCATGAGGCATATCAGCACTTGAAGATGGTGGATGCGGCATCAGGAAGGTGCAACGAGTCCGAAAATGGTGGCAGGCGGTGGCGGAGGCCTTTCCCCCTCCCGTTATATTCATCTCTTTTTATCTCACTTTCAACGAAGACCTCGACGACTGCTCGATCGACGAACACCTCCGATGGCAGCACTGAACGAAGGCCTCGACGAGTCTATATTCAGCCTTTTTCGATCTGAAATTGACCTCGACTCTCGACCTCCGGTGGTGCATTGATGCGTTCAATTTAATTGATTTCTTTTAGATTTGAAATTAACGATGGTCACCTCCCCCTGTGCTATGGAGGTTCAATTTGAGGAAATTGACAAGTCTGATACTCAATTTGAGGAAATTCATCCTTTTTTCCTTATCCAAATTGGAGATTTGGGAAAAAGAGGACCAAAATCTGCACTGTGAATCTATCGGAATGGGAGATAGAGCAAAATCTATAGCTTTTTGTTAATTTTTTAATAATTATAAAAAGTTGACCAACTTTATATTTCGAATTTTGCATTAATGGCCCAAATTTATAGAATTTTATAGTTTGCTTACTAATAATTATGTTTGTGGTAAAGTTTTAGAATTTTATATTTTCCTTACTACTAATAAAGAGGTAAAAATAATAGGAGAATTATAATGTATTATATGAACGCACTTAACCCAAATCATAATTTTATTTCCCATGAATCATTTTTAAGTGATGTCATTTAAATGATTTTTTTTTTCTATCTAATTCACTTTTTCTATATCTAAATACTATATCTTCATTTTTTTCTATATCTATATACTATATCTTCAATTTTTTTTTATGATGTATTGCCGATATTTAGGGACACATATAAACATAGGTTCAAGATTTTAATCGTGGACCTAATTTAATAAATTAAACAAACATGAAATGTAATGTAGCAAGTATTATCATATTATCAAAGACCTTAAATGGAGGTAATAAATCATAAAAAATGAAGATAATAGTAACATTGCAAAATGTCAATTTAAGACTAAATATAACTATGAGTTCGAGATTTTTAATTTCTTCAACCTACTTTAAGTAGAGGCAATATATCATGAAAAAAAAAACTTTAACTACTTAATAAACAAAATGTAAGCCAGCAAGATAGGAAATTAGGGATATATAGATATAACTAGGGGTTCAAAATTTAAAAATCTTGAACCTACATAAATGTATGTAACCATGAAACAAACTTGAACCTACTTAATAAACCAATGTAAAATTTAAATCAACAAGGTTTATCAAACACTTTAAACAGATGCAATAAATCAGGAAATGTAGGAAATATAACACGAAAAAAAAAATGAAGATAGCAGTAACATTAAAAGACTTGATTTGCCGTAGATATAACTATAGGTTCAAGATTTCAAAATCTTGAACCTACGGTAAATGGAGACCATACACCATGAAAAAAACTTGAACCTACTCCATAAGGCATAAACCAACATGATATGTAGTGTAGGTCAGCAAGACATCACTTTAGAGCTATATATAATTATGAGCTTAAGATTTAAAAATCTTGAACCTACTTAATGAATAAACCAACATGAAATGTAAGACAACACGTCACTGTAGGGCTATATATAACTATGGGTTCAAGATTTTAAAAATATTGAACCTACTTTAAACAGAGGCGATACATCATAATAAAAACTTGAACCTACTTAATAAATCTCCATGAAATGTAAGACAATAAGATGTCACTTTAAGGCTATATATAACTATGGGTTCAAGATTTAAAAATCTTGAACCTACTTTAAGTGAAGGCAATACATCATAATAAAACTTGAACCTACTTAATAAACCGACATGAAATGTAAGACATATATAAGGCTTTATATAACTTGAACCTACTTAATAAACCAACATGAAATTTAAATCAACAAGGTTTATCAAACACTTTAAACAAATGCAATAAATCAGGAAATGTAGGAAATACATCACGAAAAAAAACATGAAGATAGTAGTAACATTAAAAGACTTGAATTTGCGGTAGATATAACTATAGGTTCAAGATTTCAAAATCTTGAACCTACGGTAAATGGAGACCATTCACCATGAAAAAAACTTGAACCTACTCCATAAGGCATAAACCAACATGATATGTAGTGTAGGTAAGCAAGACATCACTTTAGAGCTATATATAATTATGGGCTTAAGATTTCAAAATCTTGAACCTACTTTAAATTGAGGCAATACATCATAATAACACTTGAACCTACTTAATTAATAAACCGACATGAAATGTAAGACAACACGTCACTGTAGGGCTATATATAACTATGGGTTCAAGATTTTAAAAATCTTGAACCTACTTTAAACAGAGGCAATACATCATAATAAAAACTTGAACCTACTTAATAAATCTCCATGAAATGTTAGACAACAAGATGTCACTTTAAGGATATATATAACTATGGGTTCAAGATTTAAAAATCTTGAACCTACTTTAAGTGAAGGCAATACATCATAATAAAACTTGAACCTACTTAATAAACCGACATGAAATGTAAGACATAAGGTTTTATATAACTTGAACCTACTTAACACTACTACAATTAAGAGCTTTGGCAGCGGCCCAAAACCGCCACCATATATGGGATAACCGCTCCCCAAGGTCTATGGCAACGGTTTTGAACCGCCCCATCTGCTGCCGTCGCCTTAGCCCTATGGCAGCGGTTTTTGTAACCTAAGGCAGCGGTTTCATAACAAAGGGATAACCGCTGCCAAAAATGAGGTAGAACCGCTGCATATTCCTCTAAAGAAACACTTTGGTCTCACAATCTTGAGAAGCGGTTTTACTATAATATGGCAGCGCTTTGATTTATCAATTTTATAGCTTTTTATTTTCATTTTAAATAGCTGATTTATATTTATTTACAATTATAAAAAAAACTACTGAATATTTTTATAACATCAGCCTATAGAATTGAAATGCCACACTTTTATTGACTCAAAAAGTAATATTACAATACACTTATATCAATCCATTACTTGGATTTGCTTACAAATTTAGTAAACAAAAGATTTGACAAAAGTAAACTAGCCAAAATATAGTGATAACACGACATGTCGTAGTTGGATACCCGAGATCAATCTGTGCTAAGACAACCCGCACGTACATGAAAACTTTGATATTAGCCATAGATAATTCCACATAATCCATAGTCTAATCTTATATCTTAGAGCTAAACTGAAATTTACGCACTCTTCTTTTAAAGGTTTGGCATGCAAGGCAGTTAGGAAAATAAGGAGCAACAAGTACATAGAACTGATCATAAAGATAAAAACATCTTGACAAGGACTAGGAGGTATCTCTTTTGGATGTAGCATGAGTACTGGATAAAATTATAACCAACTTGACTCTTCTATAGTTCAGTATTTCTAAAATACAGTCAATGGTAGTTTCATAGAAAGCAACTTTGATTTTGAATTTTCACAAAGAACATTTACTCATGAGAAAATGAACCACTAGCACAATTCTTTTTAAATGGCTGGTGTGAGGATCCATGCCAAACGACAGTGAAAAAACTTAAATCCTTGTTAACTATCAATGACTAGAACATCAAGTAGAATCCCTCATAATATCATTTGACATTGCGCAAAAAAGGAGGAATGGAAGGAGAGGATACCCGAGAATTGAAACCAAATCTTAGTGTCTGATCTTGTGTTCCCGAAACTCTTAAATCAAAACCAAGGCTATTAATGCCAATGAGAGATGCCTCCTGCAACATATTCCAAGATATATTAGAAGTCTGCCGAACCAGAAATGAAGTTAGTGATGCAAATTTTGTAATAATTTTCATATTCCGTACAATATAACGGGAATAAGGTGAAAGAAAGTAATGCACAAGTGAGCAGCATTCATTCTAGCATCGAATGCACTTTTCCATTTAATGCACTAAAATGCATAATGACATTATAGTGCATGCAATCTAAACACACCCTAAAAGTCTAAAAGTGGAGAAAATACATGCAAATAACATGCCATTTCTAAAGCATTTCAAAATATAAATTCAAATTCTGACAATATAAAATGCAATTCCTGCAGAATACTTGACCGCTAATCAACTAGTAGGAATAATTTTCAGACAATATTCAAAGAATAAAAGGGTGGTAATTTCGGGTTCTGTAATTTCAGAGTCAAAATATCCTCGAGAGGGTAGTACCTGAACTTTTCATTCTCCCCTACTTGGTCTGAGAAGATCCCAAATACTTCCCAGTTGCTTGAATCCTTTTTCTAGTTATACTGCATCTGCCTGTGAAAGCATTCTCAAACCTCTTCCTCAGCTTAACTTTCTTCCTGAGAATTTTACACAACCAATCACAACAGAGGATCAATACAACAAAATCGTACATCTATAACTTGGTTGAAAATAAAAAGGTCACATGAATTAAGTTCTATTGTGAATGGCTCCATTTAGCACAAATGGAGGAAGAGGAGCAAACTTTACTTGCTGATTTCTTAGACTGTAGGATTTTATTTACTGATCAAATATGTTGGACATAAGAGCAAGCAGAGTTCTTTAAAAAATAGGGAAAACAAGAGAAGAAAGTTCCCCTCAAACCTTGATTTCATATGAAGTTATATATATTAGTTTGTTGGGCTTCTTCTCACTAGTCTTGCTCCTGAATGATGATAGAAGAGAGAGAGATTGAGACGCTACAACCACAAGGAAGTGCTTACTTGCCATTAATGTAAGTAACTACGAATAATTTGAGAGTAAAAATAAATTTAGCATGTACTTGTGTTTGCGATATAAGAAACTACAAACCCTAGTAATTCAAAGTTTCAAAATGTGGTCGGAATCTGCTTTGAGGGTTTCAAAATCCGAGTTAGAGAGTTTTTCCGCTAAATCTCGCTTTAAAATTCACTTTTTATTTATTTATTTATATATTTTTTTTTTGAGAAATTAGGATTTAAAAATCTGAGCCTTTACATATCAAACACTTTAAATAGATGCAATAAATCAGGAAATGTAGGAAATACATCATGAAAACAAAAATGAAGATAGCAGTAACATTAAAAGACTTGAATTTGCGGTAGATATAACTATAGGTTCAAGATTTCAAAATTTTGAACCTACGGTAAATGGACACCATACACAATGAAAAAAACTTGAACCTACTCCATAAACCAACATGAAAGGTAGGCCAACAAGATGTCACTTTAGGCTATATATAATTATGGATTTAAGATTTAAAACTCTTGAACCTACTTTAAATGGTGTGTAAAGGCTCGGATTTTAAATCCTAATTTTCAAATATATATATATATATATATATATATATATATATATATATATATATATATATATATATATATATATATATATATATATATATATATATATATATATATATATATATATATATAATAATAATAATTAAAATGAATTTAAATCGGGGTATTTAAAATCTCTTAAAATGAATTCCGGCATATGATTATTTAAATGGACTTTCATTCAGATTTATTTTCGCTTCGCTTGCTAAAATTTGAAAGTATAATATAATTTTATTATTTATTTCAGTCGAGAATTCGATTTAAATTTGAAGTTGTAAGCTTTATATCCTGTGAGTCGGGTTAAAGTCGAGTGAGCGGGTTTCATGATTTATTTTATTATATTCTATTTCTTTTCCGGGTATTTTCCTTGGGATCATATTCCTTATGTCTTCCACCTCAAATGTCTTAGTCTTTTATCAATATTTCAAAATTGAAAGTTATTATTAATTGTGGTATGATTTGGATAAGGATCATTTTGGTGTTGGGCAATTAGAGAAAATTTGACCACTCTTCGAGCTCTTCTCCCCCTGCTCACTCTTGTCTTCTTCCTTTTATCTAAAAATAAGTCTCGTCCCCGAGACTAAAACCAAAACAAAGTAGGGGATGAAGTTGGAAGTCAGTGAGTCCAAGGACCATGCCATTGATCCCGTAAGTGCCTCATAAGTGCCCCTGTGAGATTCTCACAGTATTGTCGACATGATCATAATATCCCCGATAGGCCGTAGCGAGAGTGTGATATGGGCCCTTACCACACCCTTACCCCGACTTATCGACTATATCATAACTCAAAAAGCATTACAACATCTCCACTAGGTCTTAGCAAGCAGTCTATAAGGGCCCCTATAAATTGCCTGTATCCACTTCGTGGGCGCCATAATGCAGGCTCGGGTCGAAAAAGTTCAAAAAGGAGTCCGCAGTTTGAAAAGGATTGGTCTTCAAATCATTAGAATTTTCGATCGCGTTTGGTTTTCTCAAAATCCAAGTTATTGCTTTTCTTAAACACCATTCAGTACCCCTTAATCCGACGTTAGTCAAGCAAGTTTCAAATCTCAGGAGGTGGAATCATCCACCTCTAAGGGCTAACCCCATATTTCCTTCCTAGGTTCCAAGTCAGAATCAAATTTCATCACTTCAGTTCTAGCATCCCAGCAATTATAGTCCAAGGCATTATAGTAAGCAATCGTATCGCGCACTCGAAAACAGATCATACTCATGTCAGGGATAGTCACGTACCATAGCATATCTATCATAATATCGCATATAGTAGGATTCATCATATCACAGAAATTGCACATCATATCAAACAGATAAGCACATCATACTTATACTAACTACGAGGAATTATCACGTTAGAGTCATACAAGTATCGCCGCACACCAACATTCTATCAAACTCAAAAAGTAGCTATATTAGCACTCATACCTCATTATTGTCTATGGCAATATCTCAGAGAATTAGCATTGTTAATAGCATAAAATTTGCATATTACTTGATCCTAAGTACCTCATACCAATAAGCCTCATCCTCGAGAAAACATGCGTATAATTACCAACCACATTGGAATACGATCGCCACTCATCATCAACAGTTCTCAAGACAAGATTAACCTCACCTAGGTCAACCAACTCAAACTCGATTCTAGTTCTAAATACCATTGCATCCCGCTTATATACAAATTCTATAGCCTCATAACTATCCCCGATCAAGGCCAAATACCCGATCCAACTACTAGATATCCCAACTCCCATGCCCTCAAGCCATCTAACAAACCAACCTACTTCGACATCTTGACCTCAAATCCTACTCGACCACCTAAAACCATATATCGGGGTTCCCAATCGCACAATTCCCTTATTCCGACAAGCTTAACAACTCAACCGACTACCAAGACTCTCTATATAGCACACCCTCGTCTTAGGGGTTCCCTACCAGCCACATCTTCACCATTTAAGAGAAATCCCAAGTCCTCAACTGAGCCGCTCTCACAGTCGATCTAGACACTTCTCCACAATCTCATTGACTCTTCCTAGGCTCTCAAGACTACGTCTGACCATCACCTCCCAAGAGACATCTCGAATACTCTTGTTAACATGACCACACTTCCCGTACCACTAATCACTCTCACTGGCCATTCGCCTCTAAGAACCCAACTCATACCGACCATCTCACACCTGACACTCCCGTTCTTATCCTCGACATTACCAACACAAGAATCCTACCTTGCTAGAATCCTCTCAACCTCCTACTCTCGACAACTCTAACGCAGAAAATTGTCTAGTGCTAACTCATAACCACGTATCACTGAGTTCCTCATCACCCGCGCCTATCCTCATTGACCAATCACAACTTCCACCTACTTATCCCATTTCAATTCTCATGGAACCTGAACATCCACGATTCCCCGACCGACCTATTCTAGATCCCCGTCTCAGCATATTCCCGAATTTCCTCATTCCAATTCTTACTAAACCTTAACCATTCGAAATCCACAATTTGTCCTATTCTAGTTCCTCATCTCTTCATAGTCATAAATTGCCTCAAGATCCTACTTCTTAACCACGAGACATTACCGTCCAAAGCCCTCTTTTACCGATCATCATTCACGTAAATCCCTAAATCATCCTCATCCGGATTTCTCAAGTACCGCAACTTCGCCAAACCTTCTAAAACCAATTCCCCTAACGTTCTCAATGCATTCTGCCTTGCCTAGTACAGTAGTACCCAAATCCATGCTCAAGATCTCCCTATCTCAATCTCAAGCCCACAGTCTTACTATAATCTCAACGACATCCTTGCCTAACTACCAGCCTTCTCCCGAACAATCATCTCACATCCCCAAATACCTCAATAGCCCAAAAAAATCTCCACACATCAACCTCCATTCCTTTCCTATACTAAAATCCTCCAACAAAGCATCTAGAAATCCTTCCCTCAGGGATCCTCCAAGCATCACTGGCCCTATTTAAGCAACCCCAAGTACTCATCCCAAATACAAACCTGCTACTACTCTTTCTTAGCGATTCCTCAATCTCATCCTTCACCATAAACAGTTCCCAATCACCGCACATAGAACCTAGTCCCCAATTCTGCAATTCCTTAGACATTCCTCAACCAATCATCCTCGATGCCGCCCACGATCCGCTCCTATACTATCTAGACACCTTCCTTAGCTCGCCAATCCGTCTGATAACACTTCCCTTTGAAAATCCCTCCGATCCATTCTTAGCTCACTCATCCACCTCTAGAACTACACTAACCACCTATACTTGCACCCACTACCTACCGACACTTCTAGCTAGGACCTCTTCCTCGAAATCTCACCATGCTAATTCCACTCTTCACCTAAGACCTACCTGGAAGCTCAATTATACTCACTGAACACTATCTCCGACAAGCCATAACTCACTTGACTCTACCCAAGCTAACACATCCTTCATGCATCCCATCTCGCATAACCAATGACCAACTCGAACACCTCAATCTACCTGCGATTTCCCGATCCATCTCACCAAGGAAAACACTCGACTCGTTCCCAAGAAGAATACACCACCACATATATAACCCATAACCGATTTACTAGCAGGTCAGTACACTTAAGCATATAGGCACATCATCACAAACACAAGTTAGTCAGGCAATCGTTCACTACCAGTTCAGCTTATCAGTCATCACACCTCAATTTAGTTAGTTCCAAGCCTATCGCACGACACCGATTCCAGATCGCATAGGAGAGATCACAATTCGGACGAAGAACGTCATTCCTTGAGTCATCTAGGAGGATTACGTCTGCAACCGCCATCTTCGAAAGGCGTCCTTCCTTTGGTGACGTCGATCCTAGGGTCCATGGGCCATGGGCCCACCACACTCCCGTTGCGTCACTCTGGTGCCACTTGATCGCTCGTTTTCTCTTCTATGTCGACGTCCATCAAGAGGATCACGAGGGGTTAGAAGTCACGGAGATAGGGGAGGGCAAGGGAGGACAAAACGACTTTCTTAAGAATTCAGACACAAACCAGGACTAGAGATGACGAGACTCAAGACAAGACACAGACTCGAGAATTACAACAATCCCCTTAGGGTATTCTATAAGGTTACAGGTGCACATGGCAATCACAAAATATTTCAATCATATCATTCCACACTATCATGTACCTATTAAAGGAATAGCGTCCTATGCATCCATAACATTTCACATAATCAACTTTACATGCACACGGGACAGGCTAAAACTTATCATCTCATGCACTAATCATGCTTAACATATTAATATCATGTATGCACAAACCGACAATGGACATATGCAGCATAAGTTATATATGACATGGCGAGCACTATAGGATATCATATGTATGGTCCATTACTCACTTAGTGTACACATAAGTAGGTCAAAACAATGTGGGTTCCAGGTAAGCATGTTAAGATGCACTCTAATAATCGTGTCAAGTGGTATGGTTAAGTCATTTGGGCATAACAACTATCACATCCAACACAACCATATACATGTAGTATGACAAGTATGGCACATAGATGCATGATGGTCAATAATTAGGAGATGTATATCCTACATGATACTACCAACACTCATTAAGAAAATACATAGTCAATGAGGTCCAATTTGATTAACTTAACATGCTCAAAAATTCATTTCTCATGGCACTCATACAAAGAAGGTTGAACACACTATCATGGAACTAATTCAAAGGAGAGTAACAATGATGGGAATTCATAGATTCGATAATATATTCGTTCATAAGTGCGATCATGCAAGTTATCAGACAAGTCATGCTGAAATATACCAACACACCATGTCATACAATCACCGACTCATCACCCTGTTTCCCCGTGGGACGCTAATATGACTCGCTCGGTATGACACAAGGACATTCACACTGTTTTCGAGATGAGAGGGTATAATTTGTGTTTAGACTCTCGTGGTAAGAAGGCACAGTTAATCAGTACAAGAATCGAGAAGGATAACTCCATAAGACAAATCACTTCTAACTCGAAATTGTTTCATTGATCACCCTCCCTAAAACACTCATGGATTTCCCATATCCGACACACCCCCGGAAGTAACTAGTTGACCGACCCAAATTTTCCCGTGGAAGACACCAACCTAAGGTACGTGACTCAATAGAAGCATTGGTGGTGGGGTACAAAACAGGACTCGAAACGGGGAGAGCGGATGCTCTTCGACCCTTGCTAACATGCCTAAATATTTTGGTGTGACGGATGACGAAGTCAGAATCATCAAAGGGTTTGAATTAAGGAAGTTCCATTCCGACAAGAATTCCAATGACATAAGAACGAGGTACTCTCCCGTTATCCCGTTTGCACAGTTATTCAATACATGATTCAAGTCAAGACATACTGATTAGTTCTCTATCTTAAGCAAAACAACACTCAACATTTAAGCAATCAACGGGGTTAATATGATCCTCTTCGAGGAGGATCGCCCTCAGGCCCAGTTGGATATAATGCATATAATAATAGAGACGATCTATGCCGTCCTTCGAGGGACGGCTGACCGGAGGGGCAAATACCTCACGGCCTCCTAACCCAAGCTACTCCAACCCTCGGGCTCCCTGGAGTCTTCAAACCCTATCTGTAAAAGAAATCTAGTATTTTGCCTACCCATTCCCAACTACATCCAATAGGGATGGTCTAGTGCCTTTATTACCCCGTCGTTTCCCTTTGTTTGATTACCAAATTTATTGAGTCAAGTTCATATTTAGTCCATTTGAGTTAGCCATATTAAATTCAATTTTCCCTTTCTAAAACATTTTGAAAAACCATTTGAAAACCTTGGGCCATTTGAAAACCACTTCAACCTATCATACTCGGTTTGCATAACCTCGCGCCCCAAGTACAGGTTGAAGGTTTCAAAACCTACTTTAATGTTTTCAAAGGGGGATTTCATACCCAAAATCGAAGGGATCATTGGAATCCCCGGGGAAGTCCCCTGTACCTGTCGTAAGTCTAAGCGTGGAAGTCAGAAATAGTGCGGCTAGCGGAAATAAGTGTAATACAAGAGGGTGCCACGGCAGAGCCGGGTCAAAACGGAGTCAAAAGTATAAATCCAAAATATAATCAGAGTCTGGTGAAGTCTATACTCCAGCGCTCACTCTCCGCCAACAAAATGACCCGCGCAATAAGCAAACAGCACCGATAGGAGGAACATAAATAATACCTAAAAAATTGATATGGGGCGGGATCAGATCGATGCCCACTTAACTCTGCATCCCAACCATAAGCACACATATACGCTATACCTAATAAAGATGCTTCTAGATGCATGGCGGAATATTAACACACTAACATGCTCCTAAGATCAAGTACATAATAATAAGGCCTTAGCACAGAATACCAAGTGGTATATCTCTCTCCTACCTCCACCCCTTCCGATAGGTGGAGACTGGCCAGCTCGTGAATGCATTCATTCATAATAGGGCGGCACGCATGCCTAACCCGCTCCACAATAAAGCCCGCAGGCATCTCATAATATAAGGAAGTGCATGACTCGATTGACTCAGGGTACCCGATGAGGTTGGGCTACCCTATGACCCTAGCAATGACTCTAGTTACTTCACAGATAATGGTCGTTCTGTTTACATACGCATAAAGAAATAGGATGCTCAACGTAGATGCAACCTAGCATGGTACTACATGACATGCTGATCATGAATGCAACACCTAGTATATCATGCACCTAAAGCAGGGAATAGCTCTATTCAATCTGAGTAAGCTCCGAAGAGACTTACCTGGCGGTGCAGAACAGCAAGGCAAGCATTATAATAGATTAAAGATCACCTAGATACATATCAGAACACATATATATAAGTCTACGTCTAATCATCCAAGCATTCAAGCATATCATTCAACGAGAATAGCAACCACATCACAATCATCATTTTCATCGTCGCAACTTTATCTCGTAATCCATCATCTCAACATCTCATAACATATTCAATGTAATTTATCAACACATCAACTTAAGACAGTTCCAATTCATATTTATCCAATTTGCATACTATCATCTCATATTCTTACTTAGCATATAATTATATATATCATGGTCATAATCATCTAGCATTTAACCTCTCATAATAATCACCACAAGTAATGCTATTGGTCACACATATCATAACATCATGCTAGTCAGTCATCGAACAAATTAGATTCCCAGGTTAGTCCCAAAACCGCTTTAAAATCCGAATCAACTACTTCGAAATTCCGACCTTAGAAAATGTTCGTCAAATCCCTTTCTAAATCTTATTAAATTCATTAGTATCTTTTTAATCTCCAAGTCTCAAAATATTAGATTTCGAATAACCATAATAATATTATATCTTAAAATCTCCATAATTTAAAATACCCGAAAATTCAACTCCGAACCTCCTCTATCGATCTTATCTCGTCTCGTTCAAAATAAATTTTAAATTTTCTAATCCAAGTTTAATAATCAAATCCGAACATCATTTTCCAGATTATCAGCATATGAAAGCGGAACAAAATATATTTTCCATAAATTTCAAAATGTGGTCGGAATCTGCTTTGAGGGTTTCAAAATCCGAGTTAGAGAGTTTTTCCGCTAAATCTCGCTTTAAAATTCACTTTTTATTTATTTATTTATATATATTTTTTTTTGAGAAATTAGGATTTAAAAATCTGAGCCTTTACATATCAAACACTTTAAATAGATGCAATAAATCAGGAAATGTAGGAAATACATCATGAAAACAAAAATGAAGATAGCAGTAACATTAAAAGACTTGAATTTGCGGTAGATATAACTATAGGTTCAAGATTTCAAAATCTTGAACCTACGGTAAATGGACACCATACACAATGAAAAAAACTTGAACCTACTCCATAAACCAACACGAAAGGTAGGCCAACAAGATGTCACTTTAGGCTATATATAATTATGGATTTAAGATTTAAAACTCTTGAACCTACTTTAAATGGAGTGTAAATGCTCGGATTTTAAATCCTAATTTTCAAAAAATATATATATAATAATAATAATAATAATAATAATAATAATTAAAATGAATTTAAATCGGGGTATTTAAAATCTCTTAAAATGAATTCCGGCATATGATTATTTAAATGGACTTTCATTCAGATTTATTTTCGCTTTGCTTGCTAAAATTTGAAAGTATAATATAATTTTATTATTTGTTTCAGTCGAGAATTCGATTTAAATTTGAAGTTGTAAGCTTTATATCTTGTGAGTCGGGTTAAAGTCGAGTGAGCGGGTTTCATGATTTATTTTATTATATTCTATTTCTTTTCCGGGTATTTTCCTTGGGATCATATTCTATACGTGTTCCACCTCAAATGTCTTAGTCTTTTAACAATATTTCAAAATTGAAAGTTATTATTAATTGTGGTATGATTTGGATAAGGATCATTTTGGTGTTGGGCAATTAGAGAAAATTTGACCACTCTTCGAGCTCTTCTCCCCTGCTCACTCTTTTCTTCTTCCTTTTATCAGTTGCCAGATTTGCCCCTTCTTTTCTTTCATCGAGTAGCAGGGGTCTGAAATCTGAGCATCTCCCACGCCATTGCAGACCTGTAACCTCCCCTATCTCTAGCCCTCTCTTTGCTCCTTCAAACCCACACACCACATTCCTCCCTTCCCCATTCTCTCTCGGTTCAATCTCCACCGAACTATCCAAATTCCAAACCCCTATTTTTCCCTCCTGAACACCGCAGTCACGAGCACCCCACCTCCTGCAAACACCCCGGCGCAGCACACCCGAGCTCTCCATGCTTCCATTTTCCGAGCCATCTCCGCGCGTTGTCCCCTGCTTCCGTGTGCGAGCCCGAGCTGAGCAGCCCAGCTTTGTTTCTTCCTCCCTCCATGACGAGCAGAAGCCCAGGAATGCACCCCCCTCCCCTAGACGTCGACGACCCGCCGCCAAGGAGCCGCCGGCGCCGCAATCCCTCCATTTTCCTCTGATTTCCCGGTTTCAAGTCGGTAAGGACCCGTTCACTTCCTTCTGTCCCTAAATCGAGTAAAGGTGAACCTTTAATCCCGTTCCCACCTTCCCAGACCATCTCCGGCGAGGACCTAACTCCGGCGAGGCTAGACGAGCACCGACGAAGCCTTCCCGAGCGCTTATCCCGGCGAGATTTCGAGACCCCTCGGTGAGAACCTCTCCCTCTCCCTCTCCTTTATTTGACCAATTCCGTGTCCATGGGTGTCGGAAATGAGGTTCCGAGCCATCGCCCCCGGCCGGCTTCCTCTCTTCCCTTCATTTCCTCCATTTTCGCGCAGAGATTCCAACGAAGAGGGCGATGAACAGTAATTTTGATTGGGTCCGGTTTTCTGTTTTAAAAATTGGTCCGGTTCAGGCCTGGTTTTCAAAATAAAATGCAAGGGCCGGTTCAGTCTTTTAAGGGTTTGAGGATGGGCTTGGGTCCGATTTTAAAGAG
Source organism: Persicaria tinctoria (assembly GCA_037127255.1). Taxonomy (NCBI): domain Eukaryota; kingdom Viridiplantae; phylum Streptophyta; class Magnoliopsida; order Caryophyllales; family Polygonaceae; genus Persicaria; species Persicaria tinctoria. Next base: position 49,685,610 of record JBANSL010000003.1, read on the forward strand.
GTAAGATTTTTGGGCTTCTAGGCTTGTGTGGGTATTGTTTTGTTGTTATTGTTGTTGGGTTGTATATATTATATGTTATGATTTATATTATTGTTAGTCTATTAGAACATTAATATTACTAATATGTGATATATTATGAGTATATATTATTCCTGATTTTGGAAAGATATATTTCCTGAAATTATGATTTTTCCATTTTAAAGGGTTTTAAAATAATATTATTGAACTATGTATTTTGCGATGAGTAAATATTTTATCTTGGAAATTATGAGATGACCTATTGTTATTAATTTGTAAATGTGGTTTGGTGTTTATTTTAGTTAATACAATTTGGTAAACTAATTAAAGGGTTTTAGGTTTTGAAATAAAAATGCCGGAATTATTTTAATGGTATGAAATTGTAAGTTGATTAAAGATTTAATGTTTATAAAGGGATTTTGGCCAGACATGATTTGAGAATTGTTTTGAATATGAGTTGAATTAATTTGGGATTTAAGAGTTTGGAAAATATGGTTGGTACGATTTTATCGATGGGTTTTGATTGGAAATGAAATGATTTTGGTTGATGTTGATCATATCGGAAAGGTTTTGGAAAACGGTTTCACTATCGGTTGGTTTTGAGTATGTTGGGAACTTGGGTTTCGTATGTATGAATATCGGTCTGGTAGCTTATGGAATTGACTTGATGATAGGTGTGTAATGCTTTTGGACTTGCATTGGGCCCTTGCTTGTATTATTCTGCTGTTCTGCATCTTCAGGTAAGTTCCCTAGGGGGCTTACTCAGGTTGGACATTCATGCTTGTTGTTGCATTTTATGTTAGGTGTTGCATATGCATAAAAGCATGCCATGTAGTATCATGTTTAGGTTGCACTAATTGATTGAGCATCTGTTTACTTTATGCGTTTGAAGCAGAACGGCCGTTATCTGTGATAGTCCTAGAGTCTTTGCTAGGGTCATAGGGTAGCACAGCCTCATCGGGTACCCTGAGTCAATCGAGTCATGACTTCCTTATATTATGCCTGTAGTCTTTAATGTGGAGCGGGTTAGGCATGCGTGCCCCCCGATTATGAATGAATGCATTCACGAGCTGGCCAGTCTCCACCTATCGGAAGGGGTGGAGATAGGAGAGGGATATGTCACTTGGCATTGTCTTGGGCCCCTTTACAGTATTTCTGCACATTATTATGAACTAGGAGCATGCTAGTGTGTTTGAATTTCGTACTGCATTAGAGCATCTTTATTAGGTATAGCACATACTATGTGGCCTCAGCGAGGACTGCCGGTCCCGCATGAGTGGCTCGATCTGACTCCTTTCCCCGTTCTTCTTTTAAAGGTATTCTCTGCAGATTTGAGTGCTCGATGTCTATATGACGGGGTTCCCTATTGGCGAATCGAAGAATCTGGCTAATATCCTAATTTAGTAAAATGGTAATTAAACACTAATGCTTTGGTTTTGACCGGTTCTTCCGTGACACTTGTATCTTTACTCTGTTTCCGCCTTACTTCCGTTTGAAATGGATTCCGCGACATAGTCTTAGGACAGGTCAAGGGTACCCAACGACCCTTCGATGTTTTTAGGGTTTGAAATCCCCCTTTATTATTGACCTAAAAAAGTGAATTTGAAACCTCGACCCGTACCTGGATTGCAAGATCCGAACAAGGGGTTTTATCCCTTGAAACGTAACCCGGAAATTATAATTCTGGGCCGTTACATGGAGAAAATTAGGGGTGGGCACGGGACGGGATGGAACGGGATTGAGCCGGGACGGGACTCGTCCCGCGAAATTTTTACGGGACGGGATTGACAATTTTTTTTCGGGACGGGATGGTGTCTGGACGGTACGGGATCGGGACGGGACGGGCCTTGTACCCAAATAAAAATAATAAAATATTATATAAATTTGCAAAGTGAAAAATGCTTTCATAATTCAATAATTTGTATAATATGTTGAATACGGTATTCTTCTGAACTATATAATTCAATAATAATAATAATAATAATATTATAATACTATTATTAATTCATACAATGATTATATAATTAATTATAATGTTCAACATATTTGGTTACATTATCTTACTAGATCGGGACGAAAAGGAATTGGAACGAGATTCACCAGATACTGTCTCATTATCGATTAATAGTAGGGAAGAATATCGCATTTAGCTATTTGTCTCTTGTAGCTCTAAATGGGTATAATAATAATAATAATAATAATAATAACAATAATAATAATAATAATAATAATAATAATAATAATAATAATAATAATAATAATAATAACAAAAATAATAATAATAATAATAATAATAATAATAATAATGTCACGTTATAATTAAATAATAATAATAATAATAGCAATACTATTATTATTATTATTATTATTATTATTATTATTATTATTATTAATTTATTATTACTTATTTATTGTTATTATTATTAAATAATTATACTTTACAAGAAAAAAATATAATATGATATAATAACACTATAATAATAATATAATAATAATAACAATAATTTTGTTATAAAGTAATATTATTATAAAATTATATTATAATATTATTATTATTATAATCAATTATTATTATAAATTGAAAATTATTATTATAATTGTAAATAATATTTTCTCAAATAATAATAATACTAATAATATATTATTATTATTCTATAATATTATAATATTATTATTATAAAAATTATTATTATTATTATTATTATTATTATTATTATTATTATTATTATTATTATTATATGCGGGACGGGATCAGGACGGGATTCACTATTTTGTCCTAAATCCCACTGGGATCGGGACGGGACCGGGACGGGATCAGGATTCGCGGGATTTGTGCCCACCCCTAGAGAAAATACATAATAATAAAACTTGAACCTACTTAATTAATAAACCGACATGAAATATAAGACAACAAGTCATTGTAAGGCTATATATAACTATTAGTTCAAGATTTTAAAATCTTGAACCTACACTACAAAAAACACAGGAAATAGCCACGAGTTTTTAGCCACGTCGTACCGTCGTTGCCAAATCCGTAGCTGATACCCACGACTATAGCTACGGCCTGACAAGCCGTAGCTATAATAGCGTCGAATGAAAATATTCGTGGCAAACCCCGTGGCTAGGGATGAAGGAATAATTTCGTGTCCAAAATGTCGTGGTTTTTAGCCACGAATATAAGTGTCGTGGCTGGTGTCATGGTTGTTAGCCACAGCTTTGGCCAGAGTCACATGTTCCGTGGCCGAATTCGATGCCATTTTTGGCGAGTCTTACCTGACATGTCAATGTAGCCACGAATTTAGCCACGAATCATATCCGTTGCTGTACTCATGGCTAAGAATGTGAGTCAATTAGCAATATATGACCAGAGTTTGAGGTGAACAACCACGAATTTAGCCACTGTTGGATTATCCGTGGCTGTATTCGACGCTAACAAAGACGCTCATTATCTTTTTTGGTGTATCCGAATTGAAGAAATTCACAAAAATGGTCAAAAGATATTCACTCAATCTGAATATGGTAAAGCCCAAATTAAATATCAATTTGTAAGCCCAAAATCTCACAAAAAAAAGGTAGGGCCAAAAGATATGGTCAAGCCCAATTTTAGATAGTCAAAGCCCAAAAAGGGTCAAGCCCATTAGTATTAGTCAAAGCCCAAGGAATATGGAAGTCACAATTAATAGCCCTTGACGTATAAAGGAGCCCATTCTTAGTATCCACGGATACGACCGTGGCTAATGCCGTGGCTATTTTCAGTTGAGGTCGTTCAATGCAAATCGTACTTTCTACTTCAGTTCGGTCACTTTTACTGGAGGGTGAAAGCACACTGCTCGCAAAGAGCAAGTTGTCTTCTTCTCTCCACAGTGCAATGGAGGATTGGTGGGTTTGAAGAGCCATTTTTGAAGAGAGGTACGTGTCACATATATAAATTATATTATATATTTAATATATTATGAATGTATATACATAGATAATTATATATTATGTGCGCTATGTGGGATATATTTAACTAATTATGTAACGGTCCAGAATTATAATTTCTGGGTTACGTTTCAAGGGATAAAACCCCTTGTTCGGATCTTGCAATCCAGGTACGGGTCGAGGTTTCAAACTCATTTTAAGATTTGTAGAAAGAGGGATTTCAAACCCTAAAACCTTGAAGGGCCGTTGGGTACCCTTAACCTGTTCTAAGACTATGTCGCGGAAACCATTTCAAACGGAAGTAAAGCGGAAGTAAAGTACAGATACAAGTGCCACGGCGGGGCCGGGTCAAAACGGAGTCAAAAGTATAAATCCAAAACAATATAATCAGAGTCTGGTGAAGTCTATAACTCCAGCGCGCACTCTCCGCCGACAAAATGACCCGCGCAATAAGCAAACAGCACCGATAGGATGAACATAAATAATTCCTAAAAAAATTGATTTGGGGCGGGATCAGATCGATGCCCACTTAACTCTGCATCCCAACCATAAGCACACATATACGCTATACCTAATAAAGATGCTCTAATGCAGTACGAAATTCAAACACACTAGCATGCTCCTAGTTCATAATAATGTGCAGAAATACTGTAAAGGGCCCAAGACAATGCCAAGTGGCATATCCCTCTCCTACCTCCACCCCTTCCGACGGGCGGAGACTGGCCAGCTCGTGAATGCATTCATTCATAATAGGGCGGCACGCATGCCTAACCCGCTCCACAATAAAGCCCGCAGGCATATCATAATATAAGGAAGTACTCGATTGACTCAGGGTACCCGATGAGGCTGGGCTACCCTATGACCCTAGCAAAGACTTCTAGGACTATCACAAATAACGACCGTTCTGTTTACATACGCACAAAGAAATAGAATGCTCAACGATCGATGCAACCTAGCATGGTACTACATGGCATGCTGATCATGAATGCAAGCACCTAGTATATCATGCACCTAAAGCAGGGAATAGCTCTATTCAATCTGAGTAAGCTCCGAAGAGACTTACCTGAAAATGCAGAACAACAAGATAATACAAGCAAGGGCCCAAATGCAAGTCCAAAGCAATCCAAAGCAATACACCTATCATCAAGCCATTTTCATAAGCTACTGATCCAACATTCTCACACACACGAACCCGAGTTCTCAATATCCTTAAAACCAATCGACAGCAAAACCATTTATGAAAACCTTTCCGATACGATCAACATCAACTAAAATCATTCTTCAAATCAACCCATTGATAGAATCATACCAACCATATTTTCCAACTCTTAAATCTCAAATTAAGTGAACTCAAAATCTTGTTTTATCCAAATATTCCGGCATTTTTGTTTTCAACAATAAATCATTTGAGAGACAACCCCTAAAGCTTGAAAACCCATTTTTAAATTAAATTACCAATAATATTTGTCTAAGATAATCATCAAATTAAATCCATCTTATAAACCCCATTTATAGATCAAAAACAAAAATCACATCTTTTAACAACATCTAATAATAACATAATACATATAATATTTTCAGAAAATATATTGTCCCAAAATTCAAAATAACATCCATTAACACAACAATTCCCGAATACTATTTCCTTTATAAAATAACTCAATATATATATATATAAAATACTTTTACTGAAATTATAATTTATTTTCATAAATCAGAAATTAATACTAACAATAATAATATATATTATCTCCCATTTATTCAATATTTTCTTTCATAAAATATATAAGTATATAAGTAATGAACGTAATAGCCAAATAACCCAAAACAAAAGGAAAGGCCCATGATTTTACCAAAATCGGATCCAAAATTTTGGCCCAATCCCCATCCCAAAATCTGGATTTTTATGCTGTACAACCGAACCGGCTTATTTCCTTCTGAAAAGCCCCAAACCGAACCGGTTTTATTTTAAAAGAAGCCGAACCGGACCCTAAACAAAAGGAAAAGAAAACCAGGCCCGACCGGCCTCTGTTCATCGCCTCCTTCAGGAGCCCCTGTGCGAAAATCCGGAAGAGGGAAGGTGAGGCTCGCCGGATCTCCTACTTTCCGGCCACTCTCACAGGCCCTCTCCGACATCGAAGCACTCAAAACGGAATAGAATGGGGAAAGGATAAGAAGCTCACCGGGTTTCGAGATGTTCCGCCGGAAAGAGGACCGAGGCGGCCGATTCGAATGCGCCGATGGGAGGGTAGCTTGGTGGTCGGCCTAGGAAGAAGTAATAGGGGTTAAAGGCGAGCCTTTACGAGGTTTTGAGCCAAAACGAAAACAAAAGGAGGGTATCCGACCTCTTGGGATGAAATAGGAGAGGCGAGGGTGAATACGCCTTCGACGGGGATCTTGGCGGCTGGAATCCGTCTGTGGTCGTCGGTGGGAGGGCGTGGTGGCTTCTGGCTGCTGCTGGGTTGCTCGACGGAAGCTGGGCTGCTGCAGCTTGCTCGGACGTGAAGGAAGGAGAAAGAGGGGCAGCTTGCTTTGGTGGAATGTTGGTGCGAGAGAGAGAGAGAGGCAGAGGGGGATGTGGTGTGAAATGAAGGGGAGGAGGTCTGATCCCTGCAAATAGGCGTGGGAGGTGTCCGAATTTGATGCCAGAAAAAGAAGGGGGAGACATGTGAGGAGAGGTGGGAGCAGATGGGTTGTCCATTTGTAAAGGGAAGAAGAAGAAACATACAAAGAGGCTGCTGGCAATCGGATGGGAAAGAGAAATAAAATAAAAACAAGCTAAATGGTCCCCAAAAGATATTTAAATACCCGAGTAAAATATCTCTTACCCGCTCTCTCGACCTTATCCCGACTCAATTCAAAACGATTTTTTTTTAAATTTCCAAATTCGAGTTTAATTAATAAAATCCAAATATCATTTTTTTTTTCGAAGTTTTGACATATGAAAGCGGAATGAAGTCTACTTTGCATAAATTAAAATTTTGCCGGAATCCGCTTTAATAGTTTCGAGTTAAATTTAGGATGAGTTTTTTCTTAAAATATTCGATTTAAATTCATTTTTCTGAGAGTTAGGATTTTAAAATCCGAGCCATTACAAATTATACATAGGTATTTGAATGTAATTTGAAGAGTGTATAGATCTACATCATTACTTAGTTGTATTTTGATTTTTGGAATTTTTAATTAGACTTTTAATAGTATATAATTTAACACTTAAATGGTTAATTAGTTGTATAGATCTACATCATTACTTAGTTGTATAGATCTAAATAATTTGAAATTTTGGAGAGTGTAAAAGTGTTTGGGTTTATGGAATTTGTGTATATATATTTGATTTTTAAATAATATAGACTTTTAAGAGTAATGTAATTAACACTTAAAATTGTTACTATAGATCCACATAATTACTAGCTTATACAGTTGTATAGATCTAAGTAGTTGTGTATAGATCTACTTATTATTATATATAATGTACAATAATTTGTATAAAGTTGAATATAATTTTATTTATAGTAATTAGTTTATATATTTTACATATGTACAGAAATTGAATTGGGGAAGTGCAATGGATGATCGAGCGTGGATGTATGAAGGATTAAACGATGAATTCTTCAAAGGGGTGGATGAGTTTATTAAGTTTGCATTGGAGAATCCACTGTATGTCGATGAAGGCAAGATTAAATGTCCGTGTTGGCGATGCATTAATTGCAAATGGTACAGAGCAGATGAGGTTAAGAGTCATTTATATCATCGTGGGTTTATGAGTGATTATCATCGCTGGACAGCACATGGTGAAACTATCGCGCCTCCAAACCCACAATTGTCTATGTATGATCAGTTAACGGGAGAACAAAGGATGGTGTTTGAGATTGCAGGTCTGAATTTTATTGTATATATCTTATATCTGTTTTAATGTTCGATGGAAATGATGTTGAATATCCAATTCAAGAATTTAAATCATGGGGTTTTCGAAATTGCAGGTCCGAGCTTTGTTCCTCCTCATTGGTTTAATGGTGACGGAAATGATGGTGAATTACAAGAAGCTAATCATGGTGAAGACATGATGACAGACGAGGTTGATCTCTTAGCAACACAATTTGTAGAAGTGCTCAAAGCCCCCGATGCCCCGGTGTTTGAAGGTTGTACTTCACATACGCAATTATCCTTTGTGAGTCGACTTATGAGCTTGAAGTGTGAATATAATGTCTCTCAACCACTCTTCAATGGATTCATGCAATTGTTTGATGAAGTGTTGCCTTCTAACCATAAGATTCCCACTAGTTACTATGAAACTGAGAAGGTGGTTCGAAGTTTGGGTCTGCCAGTGGAAAGAATAGCCATGTGCCCTAATGGTTGTATGTTGTATTGGAAGAATGATGCCAATGAAGAATCGTGTAGGTTTTGTGGGCATGCAAGATATAAAGTTGCGAGTAACGGAAGACGCACTCCACACCAAGTGTTATTCTACTTACCTCTAACTCCGAGACTTTAGAGATTATATGCTTCTGAGTTGACAGCTAGCCACACGACTTGGCATGCGGAACATGTAACAGAAGAGGGAATGATGTCTCATCCGTCAGATGGAGATGGTTGGAAAAGGTTAGACACAAAGCATCCTGATTTTGCTTTAGAAGCTCGTAATATTCGTTTGGGTTTATGCACTGAGGGCTTTGCTACCTTCAACAAAAGTGGACATATTTATTCTTCTTGGAAGGTTATTGTTACTCCTTACAATCTTCCACCTAATATGTGCATGAAAATGGAGCATATGTTCATGTCATTGACAGTGCCAGGACCGAAAAATCTGAAGAAGTTGATTGATGTTAGCCTCCAACCTCTGGTTTGAGGAGAGAGAACTTCATTATGCGTGCAGCTCTACTTTGGACAATAAGTGATTTCCCTGCATATGCTATTTTGTCGGGATGGAGCACTGTTGGTTTGATGGCTTGTCCGATTTGTATGGAATCAGGATCTGATTATTTTCGGCTGAAAAATGGAAGGAAGGCTACCTGGTATGATTTCCATAGAAAACTTTTAGACATTGATCATCCCTTTCGTAGAAATAAGAAGGACTTCTATCAAGGGCATGCAGAGACAGCGTTGCCACCGCCAACGCTAATGGGGGAGCAGATGTGGGAGCGGGTATGTCAGTTGCCAACGGTCATTGATGATCCTTTTCACACGTCACCAGACTATGGGATTTCGCATAAGTGGACTAAGCAGAGCATTTTCTGACTTCCGTATTGGAAGGACCTTCTCATCAGTCACAATCTCGATGTTATGCACATTGAGAAAAATGTGTTTGACAATGTCTATAACACCGTGATGGATATCCCTGGTAAGACGAAAGACAACTTGAATGCACGGAAGGATCTTCTCCAATATTGTCATCGACCTGAGCTGGAGGTAGCTAATGACCACAGAGGCGCAAAACCTAAAGAAATTTATACCTTATCACGAGAGGCGAAGAAAAAGGTGGGTTAATGGTTGAGATCTGTGAAGTTTTCGGATGGCTATGCTTCTAATATGGGAAGATGTGTTATGAGTGATGATTGCACTCTCACTGGGATGAAGTGGCATGACTGTCACGTGTTTATGGAGAGACTCTTGCCGATTGCTTTCAAAGAGTTATTACCACCAACCGTTTGGGGTCCTTTAACTGAGTTGAGCATCTGCTTCTATACTATTTGTTCATCGAGCTTGTCCGTTACTGGGATGGAATAGTTGAAGCGCATGATTCCAATATTGGCATGTAAGTTAGAGCGTATCTTTCCTCCATCCTTTTTTGACTCCATGGAGAATCTCATTGTTCATTTACCGTATGAGGCACAAATAGGCTGCCCAGTGCAGTATCGATGGATGTACCCTTTCGAGCGGTTTTTATATCATCTAAAACGGAAGATCGTCCAAAAGAGTAATGTTGAAGCATCAATCGTGATGGCTGTAAAGGCTCGGATTTTCAAATCCTAATTTTTTTCGGAAAAGAGAATTAAAAATGGAATTAAATCGGTTTTAAAACTCGTTTAGCGAATTCCGACAGGAAAATAAATTTAACCAACAATTTTCGTCCTTTTTCCTCATAAATTGAAAATAATTATCGGTTGGCGATATCTTTGTCGATTTTAAAACTCTAATTGATCGAGAGATCGAGAGTCGGAAAAACTAACATTTGAGAACTAATTGTGGAATTTGAAATTCGCGTATTCAGAATTTATTTCCGGGTATTATTTTTAACTCTTAACCATTTCAACACTCAACCCTCCCACCTAATCTTTCCCAACCTTTACCCTGCAGCTGAACCCATTCCTCCCCTCTCCCTATAATTCTAGCTGCAAGGACCGATCTCCTCACACACAAGCCCCTTCCCTCCCACACTCATCCATCATTCTGCCCTCCTGCATTTCCAGCAACATCACCATCACCCACCGTCACCTCTCGTTCCCTCCGATGAACACCACCGATTCTTCTTCCTCCTCGTCCCTCCTTGCTTCTTGAAGGGCAGCTGCAGGAGCTTCAGCCCCACCTCCCTCGACACCTCCAGCAGCACCGAGGCAACCCCCGAAGGCCCCAACACCACCACCGGAGCCACCGAGGTTCCATCGCCCCGATCCGTTCTCGAACCAAACTTCCGGTAAGCCGTTCTCCTTCGTTTCCAATCCAAACCACTCTCGAGCCCTACCATCACGCTCACCCATGCTGGATGCATGTCCGATGAGCCATCGCAAGCCACCGACGACGCCCAGAACTCCGATCGAGAGCTCCGAAGTCGCGAAAAATCCATCTCGGTGAGCTCCGAATTTATCCTCGTTTCGATTCTTTTTTTTCAGTCTTTTTCGATGCTTATGGGTCGGGAAGAGAGCGTGAGCTGAGTGCGGGTTGATCGGGCGTGCTCGAGAGCTCCGGCGAGCTCGAGAGGTCCGGCGATGCGTGAGTGCGAGTCGAGCTTGAGTGCGAGGAGCGGGCGATGCGTGAAATGTGAGCGTGAGCCACACCAGGCGTGGGAGGTGCGAGAGTCCGGTCTGGGAGAGTCCGGGAGAGCAGGCGAGCAGACGAGAGCGCGAGAGGCGGCCGGCGTCGAGCGTCGTAGGCGCAGGCGGGAGCAGTTCGATCAGCCGAAATTGAAAGAGGAAGAAGATGAAGGCGGGCCTCTCCCTGCCCAATCAGCGTGGGCCCTTGCCCAGTCAGCACATATGGCCCACCTATTGCTTTGTTGTATATTTAACCGGTTGGGAATTATATAACGGGTTCGGTGCGGTTCGGGTTTATCCGTTTGCTTATTTAATTATTTAATGGTATTTAAAATAAAAATATAATATTATTGGGGGTTTAAAATATATTTTTGGACTTGAAGATTTAAAAGGAATTTGGAAAAACATTTCAAAGATCGTAAAGTGATTTAATAAATAAATTGGAAAAGGATTTTGTTGAGCATTTTTAGGGGTCGGAACTCTTAATAGTTTAATTTGGATTTTGAAATGGATTTGGGACTAACTTGGAAACCCGACTTATTCGATGACTAACTAGCATGATAAAATGATTGTTTGACTGACGGGATGATATGTGTGACTAATAGGATGACTTGTGGTGAATTATAGTAGAGATTAAAGGTTAGTTAATTACTTAATTATGATAATGATGATATATATAACCGTATGCCAAGTATGAGTATAAACTGATAGTATGCGAATTTGGCTAAGTATGATATGGAGGTTATCTTAAGTTGATGAGTTGGCCAGTTATGATGAAAACGATATGAGATGGTGAAACGAGATGAGAAATTGATTTGAGACATTAATGTTGTTGATGATGGGATGGTTAACGTATATATGCTTTATGTGAATCTTGTTTGTGTTATTTGATATGCTTTGTGTAAGTTAGACTTAGACTTATTATGTTACTTATCTTCTAGGTGAGCTCTAATCTGCCTGGATTTGCTTGATTGCTATATTGCTTGGATTCTGCGCTTCTCGAGGTAAGTTCTTTGAACTTACTCATGATGGACGCTCTATGCACTGGGTGTTATATAGTAGGCTAGTGTCCATGCAACATACGACCTAGAATCACGCTTAGGAGCTAAAACGAAAATCATATGATTGCTATATGTCCTTGCAAGAGAACGGCCGTACGTTATCTGTTATAGTCCTAGAGTCTTTGCTAGGGTCATAGGGTAGCCCAGCCTCATCGGGTACCCTGAGTCAATCGAGTCTATATGAGCATGATATGATAGCCCAGCACCATCGGGCAAGCGATGAGATGATATGATATGATGATGCCGTGGTTTGTGCACCACCATGAGGAAATTGCTATGCTATAGCACCGAACTGGCCAGTCTCCGCCCTATCGGAAGGGGGGGTGGAGGTAAAAGAGGGACATGCCACTTGGCATTCGGTGTGGATCCATTTATCGCTTCCTGCATTATATTAATCTGTCAGTATATATATATGTGATTAATTTCCGCATTGCATTACACATTTCATCTTAGGGATAGGATGCTTATTATATGCCTCTTAGAGTGTGTTTACACACGCGCATGAGTGACCTGATGATTGACCCAGATCCCCCTCTTTTTTTTTTAGATTCAGGTACCCGTTTCACTCCTTGATTTTGTGCTGTTATGACGGGGTCTATTCATATGGCGGAGAGTGAGTGTTGAACCCTGATTTCACCAAATTTATACTTTTGGGACTTCTCCCTACTTATACTCTGTTTTTACCTCCGTTATTTGTGTGACCATTTATTTTCCACGTTTAGACCTACGACAGGTACAGGGGACTTTGATAGCATGCATTTAGGTAGGCATAATAGGTTGCATTTAGCTTAGTTAAGATGCATTTCATGGATGGATTAAGCATGATTTGCATATTAGTTCTCTATGTTGTCGGAGTCGGAATCTACACGCTTTTATTGATTATTTCAGGTAATGGTAGATCCGAGGAGAAGACATGAGTTGATAACGCATTTGATGAGAATGTCTAGTTGATCGAAGAAGCTTACATGAAGATCTCAAGAGGTCCTGAGAAGAAGAAGCGAACCTAAACGAAGAACAAGTCTGCAGAAATTGTCGCCAGACATGCTGAACTTGTTTTGCACTTTCTGGAGGCCTCGGTTGTCCGATCGACTATTATGACCATGCGTTGGAAAGCTCTTTCAGAGAGCTACAACTTTCATGTTGACGTCAAGAGCTAATTCGAGACGGAATTTTCGGGAAAAACCAATGACGTGCCCGCGCTGCAAAGTGACGCGGCCGCGCTGCTACTGGCGCGCCCACGCTGCTAGGAGGAAGTGGTCGCGCTGCTGCACCAGAAGGAAGAAGAAAAGAAGAGGCTGACGCGCCCGCGCTGCACCTGGCGCGCCCGCGTCGGACTCTGAAGACGGATTCTTATCCGACTTTTCCTATCTTATTAATTTTAATATTTTATTATTATAATTGTACGGGATGTTAAACCCGATTTTATTAGGTTATATAGGCCGAGAAGGCAATAGAGAATTAATTAGGTTATTTTTCAGAGACGTATTTTCCCTTTTGTTCATCTCACAAACCCTATGGAGAACTAACTCTCCTTTGTTGCACTTGGTTCTTTGAAGCCTTCAATTGATTTGGTTGTGAGTATTCTACTCTTGTTCGTCCTTTGTTAATTGTTTCGATCTCCTGAGCTTATTGTTTGATTGCTTATTATTGATTTATCTGGACTGATCACCTAGGTTTATCGATACTAGTCATATTGCTAGGGTTTCCAATTCCAGGTTTGGGGTTGTAGATTCATTGTAGCAAACACAATCTCCATACGCGGTTGCTGGTGGTAGATTGTGAGGGAGATTCGATTACAGGCTATTTTAACGGGTTGTTAGAATCGCTTGTATCTCATTATAATTCATGTTTGAATGCTATTGCTTTATTATTTGGTGAAGGTTTTCCCTTGTAATTTGGTGATAAGTGCTTTTAGGACTGGTAGGACTAAAAGCTATTACACGATCTGAATTGAGAACAATTACTGGACATTAGAACTTGAGATTCATAGAATGCGATGATGAACCATCTCAATTGTTGTGCGGATAATTACCTGGTGTGATACCTTTCCGTCATATATTCGCAACCTTTACTTGCAACTTGTTCTGTCACTATTACTCACACACAAAACTCCCCCTTGAATCGGTCACTTTTGGGTAATAATACTTGCTTTTACAATTGATTCTGTTTCCCTGTGGGTTCGACCCTAACTTACCTACTATACTTGTTATAGTTTGCATCTTAGGAATTTACTTTGATTTGGCATAACGACTTTAGGCCTGTCAGACTTCCTCGGGGAATCCAACGATCCCTTCGAACTTGGGTATGAAATCCCACTTTGAAAACGTCAGTTTAGTATTTCAAACTTTCAACCTGTACTTGGAGCGCAAGATCCTAACGAGGGGTTTCATCCCTCGAAACGTAACTCGGGAATCATAATCCCGGGCCGTTACAAAGGTAGTATCAGAGCTGAGGTTTTGCAATCCGAGTACAATAGGTTGAAGATGTTTTGAAAATCGCCCAATGATTTCAAACGGTTTTGGAAAATGTTTTTAAAAGGGAAAAATGAATTTAATTGGACTTAAAACCTAAAAGGAATAAAGGGAAAACAATCTCGTGGGTAGAGACTAAAGCGATAGACATCCCTTATGGATGTAGAACTCGGTAAACGGTATGCAAAATACTAGCTTTTATTTACAAATGGGCCTAGAAGACTCCAAGGAGCACCACGAAGGTTGGAGTGTCGAGTTAGGAGGCCGTGAGGTTCTTGCCCCTCCGGTGAGCTGTCCCTCGAAGGACGGCATAGATCGTCTCTATGCTTACGTTATATATACATATATGCAATTGGGCCCGAGGGCGATCCTCCTCGAAGAGGATCATATTAATCTGGTTGATTGCTTCCGTGTTGAGTGCTATTGTGGTTAGGATAGCGAACTAATCAATATTCCTTGACTTGAATCATGTGTTGACAAACCGTGCAAACGGGATAGCGGGAGAAAGTCTTGTTCTTATGTAATCAGAATTCTTGTCTTGTCGGAATAGCCCTTACATAATTCAAACCCACTGATGGTTCTGACTTTGTCATCCGTCCCACCAAAACACCTAGGCATGTTAGCAAGGGTCGAGAAGCATCTGCTCTTCCCGTTTTGAGTCCTGTTTCGTATCCTACCATCAATGCTTCTATCGAGTCTCATACCTGGGGTTGGGGTCTTCCACGGGAAATATCGGTTGGTCAACTAAATGCCTTCAGAAATCGCATCGGATATAAGGGTTACATGAGTATGCTAGTGGGGGTGAGGATTTAAATCGTTTCGAGATAGAAGTGAGTTGTCTTATGGAGTCAGCCCTTTCGATCCACGTAATGACCAACCATGTCTTCTTGCCACAATAGTCTAAACACGAGTTCTACCCTCACCTCTCGGAAACGGTGTGAATGTCCTTGTGTCCTACCCAGCGAGTCATACCAGCGTCCCACGGGGAAATGGGGTGGTGAGTCGGTGATTGCCCTTAGAGAATTTTGTCAAGTTATAATGATAGTCTCCTTGTGATTTAATGATATTCTATATTGGTATAATTCAGCATGACTTGCTTGGTACCCTGCATGGTTGTACTTATGACTGGATGTATGTACCGTATGTATTGAATTCCCTTGATTACTGTCTCCCTATGAACTAGGTCCATGATAGTGTGGTCAACTCTCGTTGCATGTTTAAAACATGAATCAGATGACTTAGCATGTCAGATTAACTTATTGGACCTCATTGATTGTGTACATGTTTAATGAGTATTGCTAGTACCATGTAAGACATATACCTCCCAGTTATAGACCCTCATATGATTGTGTGACGTCCTAGTCTTACTATGCGAATATGGATGTATGTGATGAGATAGTTGCTACACCAACCCTGCATGAACTGACCATACCCTTAGCATGATTTTTAGGGTACATCGTAGCATGCTTTCCGTAATATTATGACTTGCTTAATTGTCTATCTAAATGAGTGATAAGTCGTACACATGATATCCTGTGATGTTGCTAGATCTTGCATAACTTATGCCATATATGTCCCATGTCAGTCTGTGGATACATGTTCTTATTCTATTAAGCATGATTGGTGAATGAAATGATAGGTTGCTAGCTTGTTCTGCGCACATATAAAGATGATGATATGAACGTGTTATGAATGCATAAATCGATATTCCTTGAGATAAGTGCATACTAGTGTGAAATAATGTGATGATATCTCTTGATTTTTATGTGTTTGCCTACCACAATTATAAGGGCATCGTTGTAACTCTCGGGTTGGGATCTTCTCATTGGTCTCGTCATCCCTAGTCCTGGTCTATGTCTGAACTCTTAAGGAAGTTGTTTTATCCACCTTTGTCTCTCCCCTATCTCCGTAACTTCTAACCCTTATGATCCTTCGATGAGCGCCGATATGCAAGAAAGGAGCGATGACCAAGTGGCACCGGAGCGGCGCAACGGAAGTGTGATGTGTCCATGACCCCTAGGCCTCAGGAACAACGTCACCGATGGCAAAAAGGACGAATATGCTTCAAATATGAAAATCGTGAACAGGTTCCTCCCAGCTGACACGAGAAAGAGCATTCTTAATTCAAATCGTGGATTCTTCTATACTAATCGGAATTGATGTTGTATGATAGGCCTAGAACTGACATAATTGAATGTGTGATGATGGATGTGTTGAACTGGTAGCAATGATTGCCTGACTAACTTGTTTCTATGACGGTGTGCAGGAATGATGCGTTAGCTTGAGTAGAGCCGAGTGAGTTGGGATGTGCCGAAGATAGTGGTCCGTGAGTATAGATGAGCTTCCAAGTAGGTCTTAGGTGGGGAGTGGGGCTAGCATGTTGAGATTTTGAGGGAGATGTCCTAGCTAGAAGTGTCGATAGGTAGTGGGTGCGCGGTGTGAACGTTTAGGCTAGGAGGGTAATGGTTGAAGTCTAGACTAGTTCCATGAGGGTGACCTTAAGAGTGGGTGTGAGTATAGGTAGTTAGGATAGTTCTAGAGGTGGATGGGCGAGCTAGGAGTTGATCAAGGGATTCTTGAGGGGAGGTGTTGTGAGGCGGATTAGTGTGCTAAGGAAGGTGTCTAGATAGTCTATGAGCGGATCATGGGAGGTGTCAAGGATGATTGATTAAGGAACGTCTGAGGAATCGTAGAATTTGGAGACTAGGTGGTGTGTGCTGTGAGTGGGAGCGATTTCGGTAAGGGGTGAGGTTGAGGAATTGTCAAGGAATAGTAGTATGAGGTTGCTTGGGAAATTATCGATCGGGGATATTAGGTTGTTCATATCAGGGTTGTTCGTGTGATGAGTATTTGGGGTTGTTTAGATAGGATTAGTAATGCTTAGGGAGTTTATGAGTGGAGGTTATTGTGGCTATTGAGGTATTTGAGGATGTGAGACGAGTCTTCGAGGAAAGGCTGGTAGCTAGGCAAGGATGTAGTTGAGATTCCTAGTAAGATTGTGGGCTTAAGGTTAAGATAGGGTGATTATGAGTATGGATTTGGGAACTAGGCAAAGTAGAAGGTATTGAGGACGCTAGAGGATAAGAGATTTTAGAAGGTTGGTGAAGTTATGGTACTTAGGAAATTCGGACGAGGATGTCTTAAGAGTTCAGTGGGAATTCTATCGGTTGGAAAATCGTGGGAGAATTGGTCAAGTTGCGATGTTATGGGTAATTCGAGCTAGGGTGACATAAGGTTTCGTTGGTTATAATTGTCGTGGCTAAAGAGTGGTAACTTGAGGTGAATTCGGATAATGCTGGGAAGAGGATCTAGATTAGGTCAGCTTAAGTAGTCATGAGTGGTTCAGGTTTCGTGAGTTCTGGAATGGGATGAGTAGGTAAAATCAGTGGTTGGTCTTTGAGGACAGGTGCTAGTGATGAGGGTCTGGTGATTCGTGGTTGGGAGTAGCACTAGATGGGTTTCGGTGTTAGAGTTGGTCGGGAGTGACATGTGTGAGGTGGTCAGTATGAGTTGGTTTCTTAGAGGTGGATGGTCAGTGTGAGTGGTTAGTGGTGCGGGAAGTATGATCAGGTTAGCAAGGTGATTCGAGATGTCTCTTTGGAAGATGATGGTCAGGCGGAGTCTTGAAGACCTAGGAAGAGTAAGCGAGATTTGTTAAGGAACATCTAGGTCAATCAAGAGAGCAGTTCAGTTGAGGCGACTTGAGATTTCTCTTAGAAGGTGAAGATGAGACGGGTAGAGGACCTCTAAGATGAGGGTATGTTTTATAGAGAGTCTTGGTAATCGATCGAGTTGTTAGGCTTGTCGGAATAAGGGAATTGTGCAATCAGGAACTCCGAGATATGGTTTTAGGTGGTCGAGTAGGATTTGAGGTCGGGATGTCGAAGTAGGCTGGTTGTTAGATGGCTTGATGACATATGACTTGGGATGCTTAGTAGTTGGATTGGGTAAATGACCTTGATGTGAAAGATAAGGATCGGAGTAGTGGTCGTGTCTTGTTATGGTTGGTAGTTGTAGGCGGATTCTCTTGAGGATGTAACCTGGTGAATGCTTTATTTAGGGTAGTATGGTGCGAATTCTATGCTTTAGACTGTGATGATTCCTTGATGTATTGTCATATCTGGCAGTGAGCTGTTAGTACTAACAATAATTATCCCCTGAACTTAATGTAATGCTAGTGTACAGAAGTACTTATTTTCCTCTAGTGTGATGACGCTTGGCAGTAGCATGAGCATGACGTGCTTACTTGATTGATATGATGTGCTTATGTGTTTGATATGATGTGCTTACGTGATTGATATGATGTGCTTACGTGATTGATATGATGTGCTTATGTGTTTGATATGACGTGTTTATCTGATTGATATGGTGTGTAACTTCTGTTAGATGATGTGATAAATCCTTCCAAGAACGATACGTTGGTAGATATGTTATGGTATGTGACTGTTCGTGACATGAGTATGACTGGTTATGAATGTGTGATACGATGACTATGTTGGATAATTGCTATGATATATGATACCTTGAATTGGAATTGCTAGGATTATAGAACCGAATTGATGAGATTTGATTCTAACTTGACCTAGGAAGGAAATATGGGATTAGCCCTTAGAGGTGGATGATTCCACCTCTTGAGATTTGAAAATTGCTTGATTAACGTCGGGTTAGGGAATTTTGAATGGTGTTTAAAAAAGGACTTAGTTGGATTTAGAGAAATTGAACGCGGTTGATAACTTCAATGATTTTGTGACCAAACATTTTCAAACTAAGGACTCCCTTGAAATCTTCTAACCGAGCTTGCATTATGACGCCCCACGAAGTGGATACAGGCATTTTATAGGGGCCCTTATAGATTGCTTGCTAAGACCTAGTGAAGTTGTTGTAATGTTTTTCGAGTTATGATATAGCCGAGAAGTCGGAGTAAGGATGTGGTAGGGGCCCATATTACATTCTTGCTACGATCTATTGGAGATATTATGATTATGACAACGGCACTGTGAAGATCTCATAAGGGCACTTATGAAGTATTTACGAGATCAATGGCAAGATTCTTAGACTCACCAATTTCAAACTTCATCCCCCGTTTTAAGGTGATTTTAGTCTCGGGGACGAGACTTGTTTTTAGAGGTGGATGATGTAAAGGCTCGGATTTTCAAATCCTAATTTTTTCGGAAAAGAGAATTAAAAATGGAATTAAATCGGTTTTAAAACTCGTTTAGCGAATTCCGACAGGAAAATAAATTTAACCAACAATTTTCGTCCTTTTTCCTCAGAAATTCAAAATAATTATCGGTTGGCGATATCTTTGTCGATTTTAAAACTCTAATTGATCGAGAGATCGAGAGTGGGAAAAACTAACATTTGAGAACTAATTGCGGAATTTGAAATTCGCGTATTCAGAATTTATTTCCGGGTATTATTTTTAACTCTTAACCATTTCAACACTCAACCCTCCCACCTAATCTTTCCCAACCTTTACCCTGCAGCTGAACCCATTCCTCCCCTCTCCCTATAATTCTAGCTGCAAGGACCGATCTCCTCACACACAAGCCCCTTCCCTCCCACACTCATCCATCATTCTGCCCTCCTGCATTTCCAGCAACATCACCATCACCCACCGTCACCTCTCGTTCCCTCCGATGAACACCACCGATTCTTCTTCCTCCTCGTCCCTCCTTGCTTCTTGAAGGGCAGCTGCAGGAGCTTCAGCCCCACCTCCCTCGACACCTCCAGCAGCACCGAGGCAACCCCCGAAGGCCCCAACGCCACCACCGGAGCCACCGAGGTTCCATCGCCCCGATCCGTTCTCGAACCAAACTTCCGGTAAGCCGTTCTCCTTCGTTTCCGATCCAAACCACTCTCGAGCCCTACCATCACGCTCACCCATGCTGGATGCAGGTCCGATGAGCCATCGCAAGCCACCGACGACGCCCAGAACTCCGATCGAGAGCTCCGAAGTCGCGAAAAATCCATCTCGGTGAGCTCCGAATTTATCCTCGTTTCGATTCTTTTTTTTCAGTCTTTTTCGATGCTTATGGGTCGGGAAGAGAGCGTGAGCTGAGTGCGGGTTGATCGGGCGTGCTCGAGAGCTCCGGCGAGCTCGAGAGATCCGGCGATGCGTGAGTGCCAGTCGATCTTGAGTGCGAGGAGCGGGCGATGCGTGAGATGTGAGCGTGAGCCACACCAGGCGTGGGAGGTGCGAGAGTCCGGTCTGGGCGAGTCCGGGAGAGCAGGCGAGCAGACGGGAGCGCGAGAGGCGGCCGGCGTCGAGCGTCGCAGGCGCAGGCGGGAGCAGTTCGATCAGCCGAAATTGAAAGAGGAAGAAGATGAAAGCGGGCCTCTCCCTGCCCAGTCAGCACATATGGCCCACCTCATTGCTTTGTTGTATATTTAACCGGTTGGGAATTATATAACGGGTTCGGTGCGGTTCGGGTTTATCCGTTTGCTTATTTAATTATTTAATGGTATTTAAAATAAAAATATAATATTATTGGGGGTTTAAAATATATTTTTGGACTTGAAGATTTAAAAGGAATTTGGAAAAACATTTCAAAGATCGGAAAGTGATTTAATAAATAAATTGGAAAAGGATTTTGGTGAGCATTTTTAAGGGTCGGAACTCTTAATAGTTTAATTTGGATTTTGAAATGGATTTGGGACTAACTTGGAAACCCGACTTATTCGATGACTAACTACCATGATAAAATGATTGTTTGACTGACGGGATGATATGTGTGACTAATAGGATGACTTGTGGTGAATTATAGTAGAGATTAAAGGTTAGTTAATTACTTAATTATGATAATGATGATATATATAACCGTTTGCCAAGTATGAGTATAAACTGATAGTATGCGAATTTGGCTAAGTATGATATGGAGGTTATCTTAAGTTGATGAGTTGGCCAGTTATGATGAAAACGATATGAGATGGTGAAACGAGATGAGAAATTGATTTGAGACATTAATGTTGTTGATGATGGGATGGTTAACGTATATATGCTTTATGTGAATCTTGTTTGTGTTATTTGATATGCTTTGTGTAAGTTAGACTTAGACTTATTATGTTACTTATCTTCTAGGTGAGCTCTAATCTGCCTGGATTTGCTTGATTGCTATATTGCTTGGATTCTGCGCTTCTCGAGGTAAGTTCTTTGAACTTACTCATGATGGACGCTCTATGCACTGGGTGTTATATAGTAGGCTAGTGTCCATGCACCATACGACCTAGAATCACGCTTAGGAGCTAAAATGAAAATCATATGATTGCTATATGTCCTTGCAAGAGAACGGCCGTACGTTATCTGTTATAGTCCTAGAGTCTTTGCTAGGGTCATAGGGTAGCCCAGCCTCATCGGGTACCCTGAGTCAATCGAGTGTATATGAGCATGATATGATAGCCCAGCACCATCGGGCAAGCGATGAGATGATATGATATGATGATGTCGTGGTTTGTGCACCACCATGAGGAAATTGCTATGCTATAGCACTGAACTGGCCAGTCTCCGCCCTATCGGAAGGGGGGGTGGAGGTAAAAGAGGGACATGCCACTTGGCATTCGGTGTGGATCCATTTATCGCTTCCTGCATTATATTAATCTGTCAGTATATATATATGTGATTAATTTCCGCATTGCATTACACATTTCATCTTAGGGATAGGATGCTTATTATATGCCTCTTAGAGTGTGTTTACACACACGCATGAGTGACCTGATGATTGACCCAGATCCCCCTCTTTTTTTTTTAGATTCAGGTACCCGTTTCACTCCTTGATTTTGTGTTGTTATGACGGGGTCCATTCATATGGCGGAGAGTGAGTGTTGAACCCTGATTTCACCAAATTTATACTTTTGGGACTTCTCCCTACTTATACTCTGTTTTGACCTGGCTCTGCCGTGGCACCCCTTTGTATTATGCTTTACCTCCGTTATTTGTGTGACCATTTATTTTCCATGTTTAGACCTACGACAGGTACAAGGGACTTCCTCGGGGATTCCACCGATCCCTTCGAACTTGGGTATGAAATACCACTTTGAAAACGTCAGTTTAGAATTTCAAACTTTCAACCTGTACTTGGAGCGCAAGATCCTAACGAGGGGTTTCATCCCTCGAAACGTAACTCGGGAATCATAATCCCGGGCCATTACAATGGCATATTTAAGGGAGGAAATAGCATATTTCACGGTTCACTACTTTCCTTCGCATGTTCCTTCGAAATTGAGGAGAGTTGCGAGAAATGATGTCTCCGAAGGTGAGGATTATGCCTTCTCCATTTTCAATCACCCTGGTGCGGGTCGTGGCAAGGAGAGAACAAGGTGGTTGAATGAAGATAATGAGTGGAAGACCGCACACACGTACGTGTTGGTCAATTGTCCAGAAGTACAACCATACCTCGAGTGAGTAACATTTCTTATCAATTAGTTATATATTTTTGATTTTATATATGTCATCAAGCATCTTATATACGTATATATGGAAATTCAAACATGTAGGCTATTCGTGGCTACAATGGGGGGAGATGCATGCGGAGATGACACCATTGAACAACTATTTGCGGATTGGTTTAAACAATATGTGAGGATAAATATACTTTGCATATAAACATATTGATGCCGTGCAATTATTGATGACTCCTGGCGACATTGAGGACAACATGAAGGTTCCATTCGATGGTCCTATCACTCGTGCAAGGGCCAAGAAGATTCAAATTGCAACTAAAGCCTTTCTTGTCCGTCGCCATGGAACTTTAGAGCAAGGGTTCAGGCCACCCTGGATCACTTGGCTCAAGGTTACACCGCCAACACAGGAAGTGAGCTTGGGTCCACACACGGAGCTCATGAAGACTCGTCAGCATCCCCCATGACTTACCTTACTCGGCATTTCCATGGGTCACTCGAGACCAAAATTAGTCGAGTGGGCCAAGGGCTTTGTCGAGTACATGGGCCGAGTACCCTTGTGCTTGGGCCGGTTATCTAGTTTATTAATTAAGTTGTTATTTTATGCAATTTAGATAAATAAGGTGGAATTAATTATATCTCTTCTAGATATAATCCTTGGCCACCAAGTTATTGAATTTCTATCTTTATTAGGAAATATCTATCTTAGATTTATTTCATTTATCTTTAGATATAATAAATCTATCCAAACCCCTTTCCTTTGCAAGGAAGGATTGGTTAGATCTTCCATAGTTTATTATAAATTCATGTTATGCACCTTTGAATTAATTAGATTGAATTAGAATTGAGAAACCCCTTTATGGATTAAAGGGTTCTCGATTATCAATGCCAAAATTAAATTGCTCTTGTGTTCTCTATCGCTCGGCACTCCATTCATCACCATCACCTTCGTTCATCACCAAAACCATCGTCTTCAACCATCATCGAGTCCAAACCCTTAACCCAATCACGAGAAGAGGAACACATCCTTGGTGGCGCCGTGTATGAGTTCGCGTCCGGCGAGCGCAGCGTCGTCGCCCGCGCGCGCGGTCCCCTAGTTCTCGCTCTCTCGGCCTCTCGCTGTTTCGCTCTCGCACACACTCTCTCGTGCCTCGATCGCTCTCGTCCTCGCAGTCGCTCGACGCCGTGCCCTGAGGAACACTGTTCCTGCGCTTCAGTGTTGCTCGCTCCTGCGAAGTCGCGCCTCACCACCAGCGATCGCAACCAGCGCTGCCATGTCGCCCCTGTGCAGCCGGAGCCTGTGCCGTAAGTCTTCGCAGACCTTCGCTTACTTTGTTTTCCTTTACTTTCCGTTTGTTGTTACTTGTTAATTTAGATCTTGTTAATTAACATCCTTAGCTTTAGTTTTGTTTGAATTTCCTAAGTTAAGAAATATTATTTTATTGAGTAGGCTAATTAGTTTAATTCAATTGTTAATCAGGAGATATCAAAGAGCATTGCAAGATCGGGCAAATATACGGCGTGGTTCTTGATCTTGAGCCCACAGGCGAAGGATCGGGTATCCCAAACGTATCAAATTGCTATTTTCTACTTCTTGTCACCCACAAACTGATGGCCAAACTGAGGTCACAAATAGAACTCTTGGGGCTCTCCTTAGAGTCATGCTTCGAACTAACCTCCGGAGGTGGGAAGAATGCCTACCATTTGTAGAATTTGCATATAACAGGTCTAGGCACTCTGTAACAAAACTTACCCTCTTCGAAGTGGTGTATGGCCGAAATCCATTAACTCCTGTGGACATGATGCCTCGGCCATATAAGGAAAAGGAGAGCGTGGATGCAGCTAAGCAACTGGACTTCATCAAGCGCTTGCATGAGCGTACCAAGGCGCAGCTGGAGAGGAAGAATGCGCATATCTCTTTATCTTCTTGGCATAAGTGGACTATCTTTCCTCCATGGATAAATCATTGATAGACTTGATAAAACTTGATAGAACTCGGACATCTCGCAACCCAACAGCCCAACTCGTAATCGGACAGGCCCAACAGCGTCACGGCCCAGGAAAGTTTTACTCGACATCGAGTAATTTACTCGATATCGAGGAGAAGTGTTGTCGACTGGGCTTCTCGAGTAACTCTTCTCGACTTGGCTCGAACATGTGTTTCTGGGTTTAATCAACATCGAGGAATTCCCTCGATATCAAGGAGAATGTTGCTCGGTATGTCTTCTCTTCGACTTCTCGATCTGGTGCTGCTTCCTCGAGTCCAGGTGTGGCTTCAAGTCTTGTCGATATCGAGTAATTTACTCGATATCGAGTAATGCTCCGAACTCGAGTTGGCTTCGTCTTAAGTTCCTCGATCAGCTCCTCTTCTACCAGGCTTTGCTCGTACCTCTTTAGTCGATATCGATGAAAGGTACTCGATATCGAGTAAAGCTCACCTCCCATCTTTGCTTCTTTGTTTTGTCCCGGAATGGCTCCAAATTCTGTAATATTAAACCAAAACTTATGTAGACCTCTATTTCTTGCAAATAAACATATATTACATAAATCGAACATATTCCCATTCCGAAATATGCAAAGTGTATAGAATAAGGAGCTAAAATGTGCATTTCAACATGGCTATTTTAGTGGACATCACCGGTCTATCAATTTGTTGAAGTCAGTCAGAAATTTTTTTATCAGCGGTACGAGCCTTTTGTACTCGCACAACAAGCTGTGCAGGTTTACTACCTTCAATAGGAGCCCCACGTGAGCGAATGGATTGGTATCATGTCTGCAAGACAAGGGCTCGAAATAAGATAGAAGTGAGATGGGTATCCACGACCCTAACAGATGCAGCTACTGCATACCAGTCAGACGAAGTGAACCACGCTCAATACTCCATTGACATCGAATTAGAAGACTCACCCAATTCCTCGCGAGATCCCTCCGGTGCATATGATGTCTGTGATGACTACGATGGAGATGCCTATGCGGATGAGGTTCCTGCTGATGGAGATGCGCGCCTTTGATGAAGGTGAGGTTCCTGCTAATGGAGATGCCTCGATCTCCGATGAGGATGAGGTTCCTGCTAATGGAAATGCCTCCGATGAGGATGAGATTCCTGCTGATGATGAAGACTCCGAATAAACACACACTACTTATGAAGATAGACATGGACATCAAACATGCCTAACAACGCAGATTTTCCATTTTGTATTCACCATCAATATTTTTTTTGTCATGTATATGGACCTAAGAGGGAATCGAACCCACATCACTGTGCATGCACAACGCTCTTCCAAATTGAGCTAACAGGCCGAACAACGCAGATTTGCAATTATGCATTTGTATGCCTATCTTCTTTTTCAAAATGCCAAGCTTTCACATTCTTAGTGTCTCTGGGAAACAGGCTGACAATATTCACCAACCTATACATTATATATATTCCTTTAACAGCAGCTAATGGACAGAATATTAACACAACTCCCTAAACTGAATTCCATAGAAAAATTTAACAACACTTGAAAAACGCTGGTACATTTGACAGCACCCAATGAACAGCATATCAACACTGACTTTTACAACCCCACAACATCAAATACGAGTTCAACAACACTTAGGTTGAAGCATCAAACAAGCTGACAATATTCACCAACCTATACATTATATATATTCCTTTAACAGCAGCTAATGGACAGAATATTAACACCACTCCCTAAACTGAATTCCATAGAAAAATTTAACAACACTTGAAAAACACTGGTTCATTTGACATCATTCAATGGACAGCACATCAACACTGTCTTTTACAACCCCACAACATCAAATTCGAGTTCAACAACACTTAGGTTGAAGCATCAAACAGGCTGACAATATTCACCAACCTATACCAAAACCACACCTAAACTAGTTATCCCTAAATTTACATTTAGGTTGAAGCCTCTACAGATTAAACAACATCACACCTCTTTCTCCCATCTCCCATTGAATCAAATAATAGATCATCACACAGCACACACACAAATGGAATTTAGACACAAAGCAATTAGTTGATCAATCAAGTAAGCATTTTCCAATGACTATCCGATTATCACATAATTATATATTCAACAACAAGAATTTAATGTACTCTACAACTCAATTGAAAATAAATAACCACGAATGCAAAATAGGAGCAAATTACCTAAACCAAGCACGATGTACAAATTAAACTCTAATCCATGCTTTAAACCGAAACCCTATGTCACTCTAAAACTGAATTCCACTTAGCAGTGCAACAACAGTTCAACAAATATGCAGCAGTGAGACGAAATTTTCAATTTCATAAATCACTTAACATATTAGACACGAAATTTGGCATTACAGTGCATCTACACCGTAAATCGGAGTTGGGCAACACAATAAATTGCATAAAGAAAGATGCAAATGAAACAGAAGAAGGAAGGAACCACACTTCCATAGCCAAATCTCATAAATCAACCGCCAGAGCAGCATACAAAGATGAAAGGAAATAGAGATGAAAGGTTTGAAGAATTGGATTTAGAGATGAGACAGCTACCCAAGCTCGATTCAAATGAAACAGAGATGAAAGGTTTGAGGAACCCTAACTCATCGATTCTCCTTTGTCTCCGGAGATTCGAATGTGCTTACCTTCGCCGGCGATTTGAGTAACCCTAACTCATCTCCTCGCCATGACACAAGATGATTAGAGATGGGCCTTTTTTTTTACCCGAAATATGATGGGCCTTTTTTTAACCCGGCCCACACCCTAATTCAGAAACCCTCCCTCCCAATTTTCAAGACGTGGGCGAGGGAAATCCAAAATTTTCAATTACCCGGGAAATGAAAGGTTTCGACTATTCTGAAACCCTAACTCTCTCATTTTCTCCCATTCTCTAGCCTCCTCAGAAACCCTAACTCTCTAAATCTCTCAATCTCTCATCTCTAGCCTCCTCTCTCACTCTATGTCCATGAAACCTTAATTGAATCTCTCAATCTCTCAATCTCCAGCTCTCATCTCTCTAGAAACCCTCTCTCAATCTCTCAATCTCACAAATTGCGAAGATGAGGGGAGGCTTAAGGAGATCTTCTCGCCATGACACAAGCCGACCACCACTAGCTCCGGACACGGCACGGACAAGACCACCAGTAGCCGCCGCCACTGACTCTACTCTGGCGCCCTCTCCTGCCAATGCCTCCCAACCCGTTATTTCACCTACTACATCTCTGGTGCCCTCATTGGCTAGATCCCCGGCCAGGGTAAAGGCAAGGGCCACAACTCGGGTGACCTCTCCCACCAAGGGCTCCAAATGTGCAAGCGCAGCGACCTCCTCCTTCCAAGATGTTGAACCCAACAAAGCTCCTACAACATCCCATCCCTCTGGCAGGCCCTCCAAACGGGAGAACGTAGCATCCATAACCCACAACCCCCCCCCCCCCCTCCCAAGCCTCCCAACCCTCCGCCTCCCATTGTACAAAAACCACACAACCCTCCGCCTCCCATTGTACTGAAACCACCCAAGCGCTTGCTACCTCCTAGCCTTCTGCCTCTCAAGCTGCTGGAACCTCTCATGGTTTGCCGGCTTCTCCATCTCCATCGTCGGTTTGTGAAGGGGGCTCGTCATCTGAGATAGAAGACCTCGCTAGAGAAAATGAGGATGCCCTAGAGATTGTCGATGGACAAGAAGACGAGGAAGACGCCAGAGAAATTGAGGAAGAAGCCCAAGAAAATGAGGAGGAAGCCCCACGGTGGAACAGACCAGTCTCCTTTTCACTGGTCAATGGATCGTAAGTCAACTTCGTATATATTTTGTTTTGCCTAATTATGCTTGATTTAGTTTTGTTGTCTAAGATTTGGTTTGCTTGCTAAGAGAGATTATGCAATTATGTGTATAGTATATATGTTGTAATGGAACATTGAATGCATGTTTTAAATAAATTGAACATCTGCAATTGCTTGGTAAAAGAGATTATGTACTTCTGTCATTTGTTGGTTAGAAGTAGTTTGTGAAATGATTTGGTTTTCTTGCCAAGGGTGCATTCTGAAATTATTGAAATACCTGCTTTGTTCTATGTTCTGCATTCTGAAATTACAGAACATAGAGTGCATTTATAATTGCTTTCATCTGTTTTGTATGCCTTGCTGGAACTTTGAATACCATGTTTGAACTTCTATCTGTGTTGAAGGAGTAAGAACTGAAATTTCTTGCTCCATTAGAGAACTTATGGTGCATTCTGAAATTATTTAATCTATGGTGATGGAACTTAGAGTGCTTCTGTTAATTATGTTTGTGTCTATGCTATGGGTAATCATGATTGCATTTCTCAAGGTTTAAGCATGGTGAATTATTATTTCATTTCTCAATCCAATTCTGTTTGTTTATGCATACTAATTTTTGTTACTAGTTTAATGGTTAACCATGGTTAAGTATGAGTTCAATTATGAAGCCAACTGTGTATATTTTTTCATGCTAATTCTTGTTACCAGTTTCATGGTCAAGCCAACTCTGTATATTTTTTCTCAAGCCAACTATATTGATAACATTTTTTTTTATGTTTTTGGGTTTTATGTGAAGCTTTGATTCCACAAATCCTGCATATGGTGTCTTGCTCCAAGTTATTCATTCACATTTCGATGGACCCTACATAAGGTGGGGTGATGTTCCTGAAACAACAATAGAGTTATGGTGGGGAATGTTCAAGGTAAAAAAAAATTCATTACTTGTGCTAACATTCAGTGCTTAAGTGTGAATTGCTTACAATTTCACTTCTTTGTTCCATATGTCCAGAAGCGAACATGATGGGATGAAAACATTTTCTCAGAAGCAGTTGTGTACAAGGCTTTCAAAATAAAGTGAGGGGACCACCTTAGGAACGTATTTGGGAAGGCTCGCAATGGAAAAACAAAGAAGCCTACATGGGTGAAGCAAGTGATATGGGCCCAAATGGTGGAGAAATGGGAAAAAGAGGATAAATTTCGCCATCAATATGAAGTTAACAAGAAAAACAGAGCCATTGCAGCACAGAAAGGGACTCCAATTTTCAGTGGTGGATCGGTTTCGACAACTGTAATCAAGGATCGACTAGTATGTTAAAATTAAATAAGTTACTGTTGTTTTCCCATTTCATAAGTTTTAATCACTCTTACAGTCATTATTTACCATCTATTTGGTTTGCATATGTGCACTAATTAAATGTATATATTTACTTACAGAGGCAGGAGCTTGGAAAAGATCCAACCCCGAAGGAAACATTTGAAAAGTGCCATAGGAAAAAAGATGGATCTTGGGTCGGTGCTCAATTCCAAGAAACGGTGGTAAGTAACAACTTCAATCGTCCATTTATGTTATGTACTTGTTGTGTGAATAGTCTTTATGGCTTTGTTTGGTATCTTGCTATATTTGGGTATTTTTTATGTTGATGTATGGGTTCTGAGTGCATCAGCTTCCAATATGTGATTATTATGTGTAGGTACTCGTATATATTTTGTGTGTTGGTGATTGGGTTGAGTTGTATATGTTATTTAGCATGTATGTTTTATGATATTGGTTAGTATATATGTGTTTTTTTAAGGGTCAGTTTGCAGGAAGTTTGTGATTAGGTTGGGTTGTTGTTGTGAGCTGAATCTGCCATGTTTTACAGTAACTTTTATATCGATTTCTGTATACATTGCATTCATTTGGGTTTAGATAGTACAGAATCTATGTAGTTTATGTTTATTTGCCAAATTATGGAATCTACACCAGTTTCTGTTTAATTCGCAGAAATCAAGGCATTTTACAGCAATTCTACAGAAGGTCGGAAAAGCTCGGAAAACCACTACAGAAGTCCAAGGTCAAAGCAGCGGAACCAGTATGAGAGTCAAGGCTACTCGATCTCGAGTAGGCCTTACTCGACATAGACGAGCCTGTCCTAGCAACCTTGGTCGAGCAGAGCCTGATCGAGCAAGCCAGACCAACCCGGCTCCGGATCCTACTCGATCTCGACAAGCCCTAGTCGAGATCGACGAAGCCCAGACACCACACCCGGAGTCGACAAGGAGAGAAGCCGAGGACGGAGCCGAGGACGACCAGGCAGGACTCGCTGCCAGCGACTCGACTCGCTGCAGCGGATCGCTCGCTGCCGCGGAAAAACTCGCTGCCAGCGGAAGAAGCAACTTGCGGAAGCGGAAAGGAAGGACACCGCTCTAGTCGATCTCGAGGACCCTTTGTCGAGGTCGACGAGCGCCTGAGTCCAGATCCGGAGTCCATCGAGTAGAGCAACTCGAGAAGACCTAGTCGGCAAGCCAGTCTACTCGAGGTCGACTAGGGCTTGTCGAGATCGACGAGCACCTGAGGAGCCTTGTCCGAGCCTTGTCGAGTAAAGCCACCCGAGGAAACCTAGTCGATGATCAGTCCTACTCGACATAGACAAGGGCTACTCGAGGTCGACGAGAGCCCAGTGATCCAAGTCCGAGCACATCGAGAAGATCTAGCCGAGGAAGTCCAGTCGACGAACCACCCTACTCGAGGTCGACGAGCCGTGGTCGAGGTCGAGTAGAGCCGTTTTCAGAAACTTCTCGACGAGACCTGTCCGAGTAGAATTGAGATTCCTTGGGCGCGAAGGAGTCGATTTGGCCGAGATTCTATCCGATTCCATCAAGTTCTATCCAAGGAGACAAGATCTATCAACATCATGAAGACTTACCTATTTAGTTTTATCTTTTCCTTTTAGATTTATTTCCCTAAAACAATTTATTTATCCTTTCAAGTGTTAGATATAATTTTAGATAGAGATAGATATCTTCTTTCCTAGAATAGCTAGGGAATGAAGGCTATAAATAAGGCCCTAGGGGGCTCAGTTTTATTCATTCAGAACACGATTCAATTTCAGAGACAATTAGTTAGTTACATAAAGAGAGGTTGTAAGTTGGAGTTTATTTTATGCAAGTTAGTTCTTTTCATCAATCAATGTCTGTTATTGCGATGAGGCGTGAGTAGTCCACCCACTTCTGGGGCTGGGGTGAGCCCGACGGTGGCCATGTGACATGCGATAAAGGTCAGATCTTTTTGTGCAATTCATCTTCTATCCCTATGAGCATGATTCTTTTGCGAGAGTTGAAGGTGATCATTGTTTGTGTTATTGAAGCGAAAGTGATCTTAATGCAACTTGGATTAATTATGTGAAAAGGGTTAGTAACAATTAGGGTTTATGCGAAACCCTCTATTTGCCTATTTGTTAATGACGAAAGTTATTTGATGGAAAGCATGATCTTTTATGCCTTTATGTGTTACTTTGCATGGTTATCGTTGTGGTGTTGAAACCCTAGTCTTGGAAGTCTTTTAATATATTGAATTTATTTCTGTCAAAATCTGAGTTTTGGTTCGAAATCTGCATTTTAAAGTTTCTGTTTCTTGTCGACATAGAGTAGACCTTTGTCGAGATCGAGTTCTGCCCTTGTCGATCTCGAGTAGGACTTGTCTTAGTCGAGTAGAGTGTTCTTCTGTCTTTGTCGATTTTCTGCTTTCAAGTTTCTGTTTTTGCTTCTCTTGTCGAGATCGAGTTGGTGGTAGTCGAGTTCGAGTACACCTTTGTTCGTCAAGTTGTTTGTTTTCTATTTCTAAATTTCTGCTGTCGACCACCTTAGTCGATCTAGAGGACAGTTACTCGACTTCGAGTAGCTTCTGTTTCCTCGTTTTATTTGCTGTTTCGCTTTGTCTTTTCCTGTTTTGCTTGTTCTTTGCTTTTGTTTTAGTTGCCCTTGCCGGGTTTATTTGTTTCTTTCCTTGTTTCTGTGTTTCTGTCTTCCTGCTGCTTCTGTGAGAATTTACAGCTACCTAAGAACTGCTGACGTGCTTCCTCGTGGATTCGATCCTGACTATTCTCTTACTACAACGGGAGGAAGTCTTGTATTTATTTGCTGAGACAGGGAAGTCAGTCTGAACTTTATTTTATATTTATTTCATACTTGACCATCCTCCTGCAACAAAAGTTGTCTATGTTATTGAGCATGTAAATTGTCTCCTGTTGTGAATGTCTGATAAATTGGTTTTCTTGGGTTGCATCCCACTCGGTTGACATGAATGCTTTGTGGCTCAAGGCGACATGAGGTGCGAAGAAAGGCCGGGTTCTGGGCATGGGATCGGAGGCGCCAGCTATGTTACACTAAAAGCCGAATCCAGAATCTATTGCACCAGTTGTTGCATCTGCTAGTGATGCCCCTTTGAAGGAATATGTCATCTCTGAACTTTCAAGCATGAAGCAAGACTTGAGGAATGAAATGGTGGAGTTAGGGGATCAGATGCAGAGCTAGGTGACCACAAACCTGAGGGAAGAAATGTCGTCATTTGGAGATCGAGTGTAGGAACAAGTTAGCTCAAGTGTCCGACAAGACATGGTAGCTATTGGGGAGCAACTAATGGACGAGACTAGGAAGGCCAATGAAGGTTGGCAGGAGAAGCTCCTCAGCACCATGATGCAATTCTCTAAGGGCAAAGGCAAATCAAAGTAAGTTGTGTGTTTCTGTTTTGGGTTCCCACGTACTGTCTTCAGACTTAGTCGTATTTGCAGTTGTCGTGTTGTTGATCGAACTTGTGGGTTTGTTTAATTTGGTTGTCACTACTACAATTATGGGTTTTGCCAGCGGTCATAAACCGTCCCCTTATATAAGATAACCGCCACCTAATCTCTAAGGTAGTGGTTTTTCGACCGTCCCTTCTGCTGCCGTCGCCCTAGCTCTATGGCAGCAGTTTTATGACCTAAGGCAGCGGTTTCCCAACAAAGAGACAACCGCTGCTAAATATTGAAAGTAACCGCTGCCTATTTACTCCAAGGAGACAGTTTGTCTCGCCATCATGTGAAGCGGTTTTTCTATATTGTGGCAGCGGTTTTAAATTGAAAAATATGACAGCAATTTGCCAATTTTATAGCTTCCAGTTTATATTTATTTGAAACAATAAATAACATTTAATATTCATTATAATATCAACATAGATTTAAAATAATATCCTTTCATTGAGTCATAATATAACATCATTAAAATAAGAGATCTGAACGGATCGATCTACAAAAATATTTATTAACTCAAATGTGATCAAACTAATTGATCTACAAAATGTTCATATGCTAATTTGTAACCTATACAAAAAATGGAATTCAGAAATATACTAGCTTCGACACTAACTGATCTGCAAAATCACCATAGAGATCTGCAATGGTCATCGACGAACAATTTTAGTCAATTTAAGAAACACACACACAGAGAAGGGATTTGATAACAAGCAACATAAAAATAAGTTAGAAAAAAAAACATGTATGAAAAACAGAAAGGGTTTGATAACAATTCTCTCACAAAGCTAATCATCTAGTGCACAAAGAATATATCACATTTTAGAATATCTAATCTTCCTATCTCTAGTAGTTTAACAAGTTAAATGAATGTAACTGGAAGGTCATTTTAATGCAAATCGATTTTAATTCACACAAACCACTAAAGAGGATCGAATTAAGGCTCTTGCAAATGGAGACAGTATTTTAGTATCAACCCACGATTTCAACTATGATTCTAATGATAATGGACTCTAGTAACAATCAAGAGATTGGACACCTAAATATTCTAGATGAATACCAAAATAGACAAGGGCTGAGAAATGTCATTAGATCAAGAATTGTAGTAGTAAGTTGTTATTCATTACACTAAATTTTCAGTGCTAAATGTAAAGTTCTAAATTCTTGTAAGAATAAAATTCTAACTCAACTCAATATGTTATGCAGTGAATGGTCAAGCAAATTAACTCACTGGACATTCAATGTAATAAAAACTAAATCCCTAAAATATAGTGATAAAGATGATGTTGGATAAAGTCTAAAAATAAGACTAAAATAAATTAGTTTCAGTTATTTCTCATTTCTGAATTTCTGAAATCAGTGGTCTAAATCAGTTATAGATGAATGGTCCAGATCTGTTATAGATCAATGGCTGTGATCTCTTCCTTTTGGATGAGATTTCCCAACTTCTAATAACTATAACAACTGAATTAACTGTCTGACAGTTTTCAGTGACATTTCCTCTATAAACAAATAGTTTTTTCACAGAAGAAAAATAAGAAGAAATTCAGATTTACTGTATGAGATTTCTTATAGGGCTTTGTGTTATCCTGGGAGGTGAATTTGTCTGAAATCCTAACAGCAATTAAAGGGGACAAATATCACTTTAAAGATAGTGATCTTTCACGCCTCAAAGCAATAGAAACCCTAAATTCCGAACAATTTTAAAGTGATATTCTGTCATGGAGGCCGAATCACAAGCAACAACCCTTACCCTGATGAATCAAGATTTTTTCAAACTTGATCGGTTTGATGGAACGAACTACAACTGCTGGAAGGATCAGATGATGTTCCTGCTGACCGCCTTGAAGATTTCCTATGTGTTGGATGAAAATTTGGAGGCGATTCCAGATCCAACAGAAGACGAAGATCAGGAGATCAAGGACCAGAGAAAGAAGAGAGACGAAGATGAAGTTCTATGCAGAGGCCACATTCTGAACCGCCTCTCAGACATACTTTACAATCTGTTCACTGCAATCAAGTCACCAAATAAAATCTGGACAACGTTGGAGACAAGATACAACAACGAAAAGCAAGGGACAAATAAGTTTCTCATCATGAAGTATTTTGAGTTTACTATGAATGCAGATAAACCCGTTATGGATCAGGTTAATGATCTGCAAAGTACTGTCAATCGACTTAAGGAGTTGAAAATTGACATTTCTGAGCCATTGCAAGTTGGGGCTATTATTGCCAAGTTGCCCAACTCTTGGAACAACTACATGAAGAAACTCCTTCACACCACGATGGAACTTTCCTTGGAGCAAGTTCAAAAACATGTAAGGATCGAAGAGGAAACAAGGAGACAATACAACACACAAGTTGAGTCTGATTCCAAGATTAACAATGTTGTTGGTGAACACTCTAATATGGGTGCAGGCAATAAAAAGAAGAAGCCCAACGAAGGAGCCAACAACAACAAGAACAAAAGGCCAAAGAAAGATGGAAATGATAACCGGCCCAAGTGCCATTTCTGTCACAAACCATGACACTTCAAGAGGAAGTGCAGATTCTGGAAGAAAAAGCAACAAGAGATGGAAAACAAACAAGCCAACATGGCTAATAAAGATATCTCTGAAATTGTTGCAATGGTTTCTGACTTACAGATTGGTATGGTGACTGAATCAAACATGGATGCAGCAGTGATTACCAAGGACTGGTTGTATGATTTTGGTGCTACAGTTCATGTCTGCAATGATATTTCCCAATTTTCGGAATACAAGCCTTCAGAGAAGGATGATGGTGTTCTGATGGGCAACAATGATGTGGCTAAGGTTATGGGAATGGGAAATCTTCACATTCAATTCAGTTCTGGGAAAAGCATGAAGCTTCTAAATGTTTTACATGTTCCTGATATTATGAAGAACGTAGTTTCTGCAGGTCTCCTATGTAAAGTTGGCATTAGGGCTGTCTTAGAATTAGATAAACTGATTTTAACCAAGGGTGGGGTGTTCATAGGCAAGGGATACTCATGTAATGGAATGGTTAAGCTTAGTATTATAAATAAATCTTCTAATTCTGCTTATATCGTTGAGTCTTCTGATTTATGGCATTTAAGACTTGCTCATGTGAATTTTAGATCATTGAAATTTATGTCTAGGAATGGTATGATCATTGAAATTGTGAAATCTGTGTTCAGGCAAAGTTGGCTAAAAGACCTTTTCCTATGGTAGAAAAATCAAATGAGATTTTAGAGCTTGTGCACTCAGATATATGAGAATTAAATGGAGTGTTGACAAGAGGAGGGAATAGGTACTTTAATACCTTTACAGATGATAAGTCTAGATATACTCATGTCTATTTGATGAGGAAGAAGGATGAAGCCTTTGAAAGGTTTAAAATATACAAAGCTGAAGTTGAAAATCAGAAGGAAAGGAAGATTAAAATTATGAGAAGTGATAGAGGGGGAGAATATTTCTCAAATGAGTTTAATGAATTCTGTGAAATAAACGGAATTATACATCAGCGAACAACCCCCTACACGCCTCAGCAGAACGGCTTGGCTGAGAGGAAAAATCGAACACTATGTGACATGGTGAATTCGATGATGTTGAATGCAAAAGCGCCTTCAAATCTGTGGGGAGAAGCACTGCTGACTGCATGTTATTTGCATAACAGAATTCCCTCAAGAAGGACTAAGGTGTCTCCATATGAAATCTGGAATGGTGGACAACCCAATCTCAACTGCATAAAAGTATGAGGTTGTATAGCTTACTACAGGATTCCAGATCCTAAGAGGACTAAGTTGGGTCCTAAGGCTTTGAAAAGTATCTTCATAGGCTATGCCGAAAATTCTAAAGCTTATAGATTTTTGGATATGGATTCAAATCTAATAATTAAATCTAGAGATGCTGAATTTTTTGAGACAAAATTCAGTGGGGATTCAACATGTGAAACTGCTGAAAATGCTACAAGGTTGGACCCATCGACTTCATCAAGGAAAAGGCAATTGGATGAACCAATGGAACAAAGGAGGAGTCAAAGGATTAGAATACAACAACACTTTGGTCATGATTTTTCATTACCAAATGATGTTATACTTCTAGCTGAAGGAACTAGAGATGAGGTGCTGAATGAAATACCAATTGTGTTTCAATTGGAAGGAGATCCTAAGACATTTAAGGAATCAATGTCTTCAAGAGATGTAGCCTTCTGGAAAGAGGCTGTTAATGATGAAATGGACTCAATTATGTCCAATAACACATGGGTTCTAGTGGATTTGCCTAAAGGATCAAAACCAATCTCAAGAAAATGGGTATTTAGAAGAAAGTATAATACCGATGGCACCATCCAAACCTTTAAGGCTAGATTAGTAGCCAAAGGGTTTAGACAAAAGGAAGGGGTTGATTACTTTGATACATATGCGCCAGTAGCAAGGATCACATCGATAAGAGTGCTTTTGGCACTTGCTTCGTTGTATAAGTTAGAGGTGTATCAAATGGATGTAAAAACAGCATTCCTAAATGGGGATTTGGATGAGGAACTATACATGGAACAACCCGAAGGGTTTGTAGTTCCTGAAAATGAAAATAAAGTTTGTAAACTCATAATATCCCTATATGGGCTGAAACAAGTTCCAAAACAGTGGCATGGGAAGTTTGATTCTGCAATATGGTCTTATGGATTTACACACAATGGGGCTGATAGATGTGTGTACATGAAATCCATTGACAAATATAGTGTTATAATATGTCTCTACGTTGATGATATGCTTATTATAAGCAATAATATAGAGGGAGTAAATGACACTAAGGATTTCTTGAAGTCACAATTCAAGATGAAAGATTTGGGGGAAGTTGATACAATTCTAGGTATTAAAATACTTAGAAATGGTGGGGTTTTCACTTTGACACAATCTCATTATATTCAGAAGATGTTGGAAAACTTTAAGCATCTTATGATTAAGAAAGCAAATACCCCTTATGATCCCTCATGTAAATTGTCAAAGAATGAAGGTAGATCAACTTCTCAAACTGATTATGCAAGTGCAATTGGAAGTTTAATGTATGAAATGCATTGCACAAGACCAAACATTGCATTTGCAGTTTGCAAGTTGTCTAGATATACTAGCAATCCTGGAATTGATCATTGGAAGGCTATAAGTCGAGTTCTAGGATACCTAAAGAGGACAGCGGATTTGAAGCTAACCTACAACGGTTTTCCCGCTGTTTTGGAAGGTTATACAGATGCTAGTTGGATATCTAGTGCGGATGAGAACAACTCTACAAGTGGTTGGGTGTTTACCCTAGTCGGAGGGGCAATATCATGGGCTTCAAAGAAGCAAACTTGCATAACTCATTCCACAATGGAATCAGAGTTTATTGCATTGGCTGCGGCAGGAAAGGAAGGGGAGTGGCTGAGAAATTTTCTTCTGGATATAAAGTTGTGGCCACAACCAATGCCACCCGTTCATGTGTTATGTGACAGTGCAGCAACTTTGTCTAGAGCTTACAATAAAATCTACAATGGAAAGTCTAGACACATAAGTTTAAGACATGCTTATGTAAGGCAGCTGATAGAAGAAGGTGTAATTACCATTATTTATGTCAAGGCTTGTAAGAACTTGGCTGACCCATTTACAAAGGCACTCTCGAGAGAAGTGGTAAGAAATACCTCAACTGCAATGGGGTTGAAATTGATATGAAATCACCACAACGGGAACCCAACTTCTTTCTAGACATTCTAGTTACCAAGTTTAAAGGGTAACAACAAGTTGTTGATAAGTGGTTTGGGAACTGCACTTAAGGCTTAAGAAGCTAGTGTAGAAAAGGGAGGTTGAGTATTATAACTCTTAATAAGATTCTGAAAGTTTAATTACTTTAATGGTTTGAAGGAATCTTACCTATATAGATTACATAAGAGTGGAGTTGGTCTTAAACAAAACCAGTTGTTTAGTAAGTTTTCTATAAATCTGGGGTGAACTCAAGGCAAAAGACATTATGTGAAGAAGCTAGAAATGTTATATGTTTGCTTTATCCGATGTTGATAAAAGAGAAATGGTTTAAGGAACTAACCACCATTGAATATGTCTACACTTTGATAGAGTTATACTAATTGGAAGTTTAAGTTGAAAAACACTTTCATTATTTATGACATTATTTGCAAAAGTCTGATTTGTAGACTTGGTGGGGATTGTTGGATAAAGTCTAAAAATAAGACTAAAATAAATTAGTTTCAGTTACTTCTAATTTCTGAAATTTCTGAAATCAGTGGTCTAAATCAGGTATAGATGAATGGTCTAGATCTGTTATAGATCAATGGTTGTGATCTCTTCCTTTTGGATGAGATTTCCCAACTTCTAATAACTGTAACAACTGAATTAACTATCTGACAGTTTTCAGTGACATTTCCTCTATAAACAAAGAGTTTTTTCACAGAAGAAAAATAAGAAGAAATTCAGATTTGCTGTCTGAGATTTCTTATAGGGCTTTGTTGTACCCTGGGAGGTGAATTTGTCTGAAACCCTAACAGCAATTATAGGGGACAAATATCACTTTAAAGATAGTGATCTTTCACGCCTCAAAGCAATAGAAACCCTAAATTCCCAACAGATGATAGACAAACAAATCTAAAGGTAACTGGGTCCACGTATCAGAAAGAATGTCCCTAGAATTCTCTGAGAATAATATTGGGGTATAATATAATTAAAGATCATGCAAGACCACATCAAAACAAAAGTAACTAACATAAATTCTATAAAACCAGCAAGAACACGAGGTTTGATATAGATTCAGAAAGTTTGCTTATAATATAAAAGATAGTTGATTTTTAATTTCTAATAGCATCTAGGAGTAAAATCACCTGCAACCATGCTCTTTTCTTAAGAAACCAACAACAACAATAA
Organism: Persicaria tinctoria; assembly: GCA_037127255.1. Taxonomy (NCBI): domain Eukaryota; kingdom Viridiplantae; phylum Streptophyta; class Magnoliopsida; order Caryophyllales; family Polygonaceae; genus Persicaria; species Persicaria tinctoria. The sequence goes on from JBANSL010000003.1 coordinate 49,725,856, forward strand.
TCGACAACAACCAATAACCACCAGTAAGGTAAACCAAACATATTCAAAATATTTCAAGGGAAAAAAAGAATTTAAAACAAACCTACAACATAAATATTCTTTACCCATCAAAAAATCCTTTGAAAAGGGCATTCCACATCCAAGCATTATGTACTAGTCTTGGTCAGACCTACAATTGTGATACAAAGGGAAAAATAAAGCAACACGGCAAAGCAATGTGGCAAATTCAAAATATTGCTACCTTAGAGAAATATATATCAAGACTAAAAAATAAGGAAATATGACAACATCTAGTGCATTCACATATATTGTAACTAGAAGGATAAACACAAAAGGTAGAAGAGTGGGACTAGTACAGAGTATAGAAGAAGTATAAATTATACTTGAGAAAACAAAAAAGAAATCATACACTACAATTTCTTACCTCGAAGGTGCAAATTTACTCACTTTGAAGTTGCAGGATGTTGCTGGTGAGCCATTATGGTAGTAGCATCAGCAACATGGAACATCTCCCAGAAAAAAAAAAAGCAACTTGGAACATCTTTTCTTATTCCGAAGAAAATGAACAAAAACAAAACATAAGTATATGATGCAGGTTCTCTCTATCATGTCACTACTACATATATGCACATAATGTAACACCTAAAAATATTACATTATCACCTAAATATGTTACATTAGGGCAAAGGTAACATTTTTTTTGGATTACATTTGCGGCCGTTGCCTTTGATCAAGTGTAACAGTTTTTAATAGCTAATGTAACATTGTTTCTTTCATGATACTAAGTGTTACATTTTATACCAAAACTGTTACCTTTGAGTTAAATGTTACATTTTAGAATAAATGTTACCTTAATAGAATTTGTTACATTTAACTAAATATGTTACATTTAAACAATAGTGTTACATTTGAATAACAATGTTACTCTTAATTTAAAATATTACATTTCAATTAAATTTGTAGCCAATGCGGGATTTGAACCCGCTTCTTTGTGCTTGAGCACAACGCTCTACCAATTTGAGCTAAGAGGCTTTAAACAAGCAAAAACAATTAAAAAAAAAGGCTGATTTTATACTAGTCCACATGAACAGATAGAAAGTATAAAAAATCAGTAGAAAATCAAGCATAAATGACATAGTAGGCCAAAAAAATTCAGCATAGGAATCCCCAAAACATCATTATTTAGTTTACTTCACAAACTTTAAAATCAGCCTTTTAGTGTTAATGAATATCACATTCCAACAATAGTTTACTTCACAAACTTTAAAAATTCAGCATAGTTTACTTCACAAACTTTAAAAGCAGCATAGTAGACCAAAAAAATTCAGCATAGAAGTTGAACCAGCACAAGGGTATATACAACGTGTTCTACTGCTGTTAATTTCTTATTGCTGCAGTCAAATGGGATTTTAATTCTTATAAATACCAACAAGAATTAACAGCAGCAATGAGAAATTAATAGGAGTAGAACACGAGCAATTAACATGCACACTTGCTCAATGCCAACTAAGAATAAACAACAACAATAAGAAATTAATAGCAATAGAACGAGCAATTAACATGCACACTTGCTCAATACCAACAAAGAATAAATAGCAACAATAAGAAATTAATAGCAATAGAACGAGCAATTAGCATGCCTACCTGCTGTTGGAGAGACGTCAATGACTCCACCATCAGCTAATTCTGGAAAAAAAAATACAGCGAAACAAAAAAGTTGAGCTTGAACGACCAAAACAAAATACAAAGAAATAAGATGCTACACAAAGTAAAAAAATCATAAAAGGAAGGAACGCATCATAAAGATACGCCATTGATAATCGCATTGAACTCTACTCTTTCCTGACATCTTAATGGACTCAGATTTAGTGTTAATGAATATCACATTCCAACAAAGACTTAAACTATCAAGACTAGAATTAATTGAATCACATATATTTAGCAATGTTCCCTACTGAATATTGAATTTGAATGATCTTCAACCACAAAGCATAAATAGTGTATAGAGATTCTGTAAAGGCAGAATATGTTTGAAATTTGTATTCCACAAAGCTGACAAAAACACTTGGTGCAGGAACCAATATAGATAAGTCCAAGTAATACAACCATACTCAATTAGAAAAGAATCACCACAAATACCTTCCTTGCTCTTATGTTTGTTAGATGAGTAGCCCTAGACACGTGAGGTCAAGACTAATTTCATCAGATTTTTGAAGCCTCAATGCACCTGTTTCATCAATTAAAAAAAATTGTTCAATTCTCTCTTATTATCCATAAAGTAATAATTGGCTGGATGGTTACCTGCACGAAGGGCAATGAAAATTCACAACAAGGCAATGAAACCAAGTATTCAGAATAAAAAATACACCTAAATGTGAAATCTGTTACCTACCTCACTTTGTATGTTGGATGAAATCTGTTACCTACCTCACTAAGAAGGAGCATGAGAACCCAAGTGAAAGGCACCAAAGTGCAAGGTCATCTACCTAGAGTCAATTTTGACAACATAACAAAAGCAATATGTTAGGAAGTGATTATAGCAGATAACAAATATAAAAAAGAATTATCAGCAGAATCAAACAATCATACAAGACAAGGAGCAAAGATGGAAACTTACCTTGATACATAAATATAATGAATGTTTACCATAATAAAACTATAGAAACCATGATGATTAAGATGGAAGACCTACATCATACTCGTCATATAAACAATAAGAGACTGAATAGTGTAATGCATAGCGAGCGCTATGAAGCTACAAGGCAAATCACTAGTTAACTTAACAAATATGGAAGAAGGATAGTTAAGAAAAAGGAATTTGAGGACAAGTCAACATTTCGAAAATCCTTTATGAATTCAATTATACCTAAACCAGTCAATGAAAGTTTTAAGTCAACACAAGCAAGATTGAAGCATAACAAGGTTTCAAGACATCTTGTATGTAAGAGCATAACAAGTTTTCAAGACATCTTGTATATAAACCTTCTACACTTGATCATATCTTAACTACTCTCCTAGATTATACTAATCAAGAAAATTGTTCATACAACATTCAAATAAAATGCCCACAGTTAAGGACTCTGCGTCTATAAGAACAAAAAAAAACATCTCAATTCTTATTTTATACAATTAGGTGGTAACATAACTCGACTCTTAGAAGCTTTAATCGAGTTAATAGTTATTAAATCTAAGCTTAACCATTTAAACTATATTAAGTGTGTAACATGCCACACCCATCTATTTATCCTAGTTAAAATCAATTTGCCAATATAAGGATAAATATCGTTTTCTGGACTAACCCATTAAGCAAGGTCATGATGCACCACAAGAAGTTACCGTAGAGAAACTTGAAGGTGAGTTTATCTTAGCTCAAATCATAAAATTATGTATTACATTGTGTTAATCTCAATTCCATTTGTATGCTTAGCTAATCCAAGTCAACCTACGACTATCTATATTTATTAGTCAATTCCCTCCTTATTGCCTACCAAGTCCGTCCATTTCAAAAGCAGTAGCTAGATTTTCCTCATAAAAGCTAACAAAACAATTATAAAAGGGTTGATTACCAATCTAGACAAATGGAATTTATAAAACTAAACTCACAACACAATTCCAGTTAATCCAACACCAAAAACGCAAGCATGATTAACAATTGAAAACTAAAATCATCCCATATCAATTCATCGGTAAGATCACAACTAATTCAAGTAGAGTGCCCAAGAGTTATACCCAATCGCGATGTCATTTGAAAAGGAGGGGTTCGGTTTCGCGCAATCGGGCTGGTAGCATTGGACCCCCAATGGCGCCATCAGCCTTCAATGGCCTCACCTGGGCGACATGGAAGGTGAGAGAGAGAGAGAGAGAGAGAGAGGCTCACCGGTGGCAATGGGGGCAGCGGCGTTGGCTAGGTTCGGCTCCGATGGGCACAGGTGCAAGGGGGAGCGAGGAGCGGCCTCGACAGCTTCCGACGGTGGTCCTCAGCGAGCACGGCATCGCTAGTCAGGGTGCTCTTGCGTATCGGCGATGGGAGCGAGAGATGTTGAGGCCGAGAGAGCACATGGACCGGTGGAGAGACGGAGAATGACAACAGAGGAGCCGGAGCCATGGGATCTCAGAGGGGAACTCGAGAGAGCCTCCAATGGCGGCAACAAAGGAGAGAAGAAATGAAGGACAATGGAGAACGATGAAGATGGGAGAAAGAAGCAGGAGAGGGTTTCATATCTGAAATTGAAGAAGAGATTGGGGGAGATGCACCGTGGCGACTGCGGGTATACAAGGGTTATGGGTAGGTTAGGGTTAGCTAAGGTTAAATTATAAAAATATTTCGTTATTCTTTAAAATTTAAATTATTAAAAATCAACCCAAATTAGCTCACAACTTGTAACTCTCTAAATTTATTTGAATTTAAAACACAAAAAATGATTTTCTCAAAAATCATCTTTATATACTTAAAATATAAAAAAATTATTTCAAAACTCCATAATTTATAAAAGTGTTTAATATTTTAAATTTTTTTTAGCTAGTGTTACAATAGAGAGGGAAAGATGTTGCTTATACAAAAGTGTCACATTATTATAAATAATGTTACATCCAATGTAACATAATTTGTGCTAATGTAACAATTTGTTAATGTAGATTCAAATATGTTACAATAGACACATAAGGTAACAATTTATAAAAATGTTACATTTGAAATGTTACATTAGGCTTGAAAATGTAGTAGTGTTTATATACAAAAGCATAATTCTATAGCTGACAAGCTAAGCAAAATTAGATTTACGATCTTTATTTGCATACACTTAATCAACACCATCCTCCTTTTGGAATAAGTACGTGCTAAACTCTGTAGCCCATAAATGAAACATAAGAACTCAAGAATTAAGCACATGAAGAACACCTTGAACATATGGAAACCATTATCTGTCACTAAATACATCAAGATAAGATTTTCCTTAATCTAATAAGGTCAAGATTCCTAAGCTTGTTCATATTATTTTAAATTCATTATTTTCAAAAAAATATTGCAGCAACTAAAAGGATTACCAAGAATAGTTGTTACTTACAAAGGAGGCTTAGTAGCCTTAGCTCCCTCCCAACCATTCTCATCTGGCCAAACAAATAGCAAGCCCTGAGACACCATAGTCGAAAGGTTGGTGGCATTGGCTCTTGGCGAATTCAACGCTCCTGCCTCTAGCACCTGGGAAGAGGGATAAAATTGAAATAAATACTCGATTAGCTAACATAACAACAAGAAGCATTTATACGGGCAATATTAAAATCAGCCAGACATTGAAAACTTAGCCTATAGAGTAAATACCATCAAAGATGTAAAAAACATTTAGAAAACATTTTTCTATTTGGTCCCTTATTGACTGCTCTGTCAGATTATGTTTCTCGCAAGGTTGTCAATTAGGCATTTAAGTGAACACATGGAGTGCATCCTCAAGAACAGTTTCAATCCCTAGAAGCAAATTAATGGGATATGAACAACCTACAATTAGTCCTTTGCAGTTAAAAAAAAACTTGTATGATGTTCCCCTGGCCTTCCATTTCTATCTATAACTAAGACTTTATATTCTTTGGGAAAGGTATTTAAACGCCAAAATCCAAACCCCTAAAGCCTAAAACTGCAATCACATATACTAACTTTATGGAAATTGGAATGGATGAAATTAACAAGTTCTAAGGCAAGCTAATTTGAGAGGAATTCCCCAAATCAAAACACCAAACCCTAAAAATTCAATCACAAATTCGTATAGCACTAGACATAAATACAAATCCACAAATTATTGTATTAGAAAGGAGTTAATACTGCGAAATCCAATCCCCTAAACCTTGAATCAGGAATTTTAAAACGAAAAGAGAAGAAACATCTCTTGTTCGTCTCTCCTCGCGTGAACCAATGATCGTCGACGCTGCTATCCTCGCACCACCCACGCTCTCCGGCATCTTCGTTTGCTCCTACTGTCGCTGGCGTCGCTGTCTCGATGGTCGTCTATGGCTATTGAGGTTTTGAGAGTGCAAAGGAGAAACCAGAATCGCCTTCAGATCCTTCCTTCCAGTTTGAGGCTCGTGGTTTATTTGAAATTTTTAACTCAAAATTTCGAATTTCCAATGGCTTCCAATCTACAATTTGCTGAGACAATATTCTCTCAACGTCGGCCCTCTCTGAATTCCTCCATAAATCACTTTCTCTTCCTCTTCTAAACCCTATCGCTTCTCTCTCTTCGAAGCCCTATTTTATTTACTGAGAAATAAAGAGAATCCGTCTAGTTTATTTTTAATTCCCATATGAACCGCCTCCTTACAATCCACTCTATTAGACATGGGACTACCAAACCACCTCCTTAATATGTTCAACCGCCTCCTTAGATATGTGATAAGGCATGTTTCCAATAGGCATTATAGGTTAGTTTAGTTGCATTTCATTATTATATAATCATGTTTTAGTGTTAATTAGATTAGCATTCATTTTGTGGAAAAGTTTGGAATCTACGCTATTTCGATGGTTTTATGTAGATTCGTAGATCCGAGGCAAAGAACACGAGGAACGGAGCTAAGTAAGGCTAAGGCGAGACTTTGGAGAGCTTAAGGAAGAAGTCCCAAAGAGAATGGAACAACCTAAGGAGCAACGGAGAACGAAATCGAGGTCTAAGAGAGACAACAAGGACGAGTCGCGAAAGCTGTCCGCTCGGCGAGCTGAACTTGTAACGCACTTTCCGGAGGCCTCGGATGTCCGATCGACGCATATAAGCATGCGTTGGAAAGCACTTTCGAAGATCTACGTGATGGTGTTTTGTTGGATTTTCGCTGCCAGCGAATGCCTTTCCGCTGCAGCGAATCAAGTCAGCAACAACATGTGCGAGAAGGTGGCCGGCCTGAGCATGAATCGCTGCCAGCGAATGGCATCTCGCTGCTAGCGACTGGAGTCAGCGGAAGCATGTCCAGGAGCAGCATGACTCGCTGCCAGCGAAAGGGAACTCGCTGCCAGCGAATGTCTGGACTCGCTCCAGCGAATGGAGTCGCTGCCAGCGGATGGCCGGACTCACTCCAGCGAGTTGGAGCTCTCGCGGCAGCGGAAGGAGTGACTCGCGGAAGCGAAAACGACGGAATCGAAGAAGCTTGAAAATATTCGCTGCCAGCGAGTGTGGTAGCGAGTGTGGTAGCGAAAATCAAACAGGAGCTTGATTGAGGCCATTCGCTGCCAGCGGAAATTTTCGCTGCCAACGGAATCCGACGCTGAGTTAAATTAGGAAAGTTCTATCTTTTATCTAGTTTGTTTAGGAAGCTTTTATCTTTATCTATCTTTTACCTTATTTATGGAAGACATTATGCTTATAAATAGGATGTTTTAGGATTAGTTTTCTTAATAGAAGAATTCCAAGTAGAGAAATCATCATTGAAGAGAAGAAAGTTTAGGTAAGCCATGTTTGGTTAATTTTGTAGTTTCCGCCTACACTTTCGAGACTTGGTTGGTGGTTTGTGAGTTTCTAAGTAAGTTATTTTTCCTCTATAATTCTTTCAACTTCTTTGTGTGATATTGATTATGCTATTGATGTTATCTTGATTCGCGACCTTGATAATATTGATTTCATGCTAGGACTTAATACTTTCATATTTGTGTTATTTCCGTAGTAGCACGCATAAGAATGTGGATTCCGTGTTTGAAGCATGATTATGTAGGAAGTTGACATATATCTTAAACATTGATTTACCGTGTTTAATTGGTGTTATTTATATGCTCAAGTTCTTGGGACTATTTGCTATCTCTTTGTTAAATCTTGACCGTGTTAAGGTTGCATTGAGGTGTAAGGGATTAATTGGACTCGTAGGACTTTTAATCTACTTAAACCAAGACGGGAGAAATTCGTAGGAAAAGACAATAACTTGAAAAGGATTCGATGATCAATAAAACCAACCAAAGTCGAGAATTTGTAGGTGAAAACGCTTTTCTTCTATCCTTTATTTGCTTTTGTCAATATTATTTTCTTTTATTTTCATTCATAAAAATCTTTTCTTTTATATTGATAAATACACAATATTTAGAAATACTTTATTCTCTAGGGTTTGACCCCTTACTTGCCTACTGTACTAGTTTGTTTGTTTGGGATTTATTTTTGGCGAGGTGAATCAACGACTTTTCATCCGTCAAAATTGGCGCCGTTGCCGGGGAATCAAGTTTATTTCTTTGTTTTGTGTATTTATTAATATTTGTACATATATCTATCCCCGTCGTGGACCTATCTTACGGTTCACGACACCTCGTTACTAATTGTTTGTAATGGAGTTGAAGTTATGGCAATACCAAGGAGAATACTTTCACCATTACCTCACAAGAGTGCAAGATTTAGTGGATGACCGTGCTTCACGGGGTATCCAAGATGATTTGAAAGAACAAGTACTTTGCGTTCAAGATGACATGCATCCCGAGATACGAGAATTCACCCAATCTTTGAAAAACGAAGGCTTTTATGGTTTGGATTGGCCGAAATTGTGGGATATTTTCCTTTGTGTGGGTGACATGGCAAAGGTGGAAGAAGAATACATGTTGGCATCCACACCCTTACCTTTCAAACCAATGGTGGGTGTGATACATGAGGAAAGCCAAGACGCAAGTACCCATGGTTCATTCGAAGATGGATGAGAGAGCCCGATGCCCCTTGACATGGAGTCTCATGAGTGCACGCTTGAGGAACCATGTATTTTGGCACCTACTCCACCAATAGAAATCATCCCCAACGCACCTATTGAGGAACCAAGTCCGGAGCCGATTTCTGTGGCTTTTGAGAAAGGTAATGATATTTTTTACACTTTTGTGGATTTTGGTGAATATGTAGATCCTTGGGAGCATTACTTCAACAAGCCACCAGCGGAACTGTGTTGGTGGTACTACATACCCTCGGCGGGAAGTCACGCTCGAGCATATGAAAAGTTGGAGACCTTCTTCAACATCACATCATTTGACTTCGGCTTCTTCATATGTGGTGCTCGCCTACCTAGATGGTGTGCACCGGAGTTTGATTTGCTAAAGAGGGCATTGGAAATGTCCGAGTGAGTCTTGAACATGTGAACAAATAAACCGTCGAGTCTATGACGATAAACAAGGACGCTACTCGGGAGGCAACCCGAGGTAAGTTTTCCTAAATTAGTTATTTAAATTCCTAGTTATTTAATTAGTTTTGTTGTTTAAAAAATTAGAAATTTCCTAATTATTCTATATGGTAAATAGATGCTTTCGGATATTTTTGAGATAACCATGCAGGAAAAAAAAATCGAAGAATAGAGAATCTGGGCTCAATTCGCTGCCAGCGAATAATGATTTGCTACCAGCGAGTCCAACCGCCCAGATGTCACAGGAGCTGATTTCATCCGCTGCCAGCAAACCAAAACTCGCTGCCAGCGAATCCAGCAGTGATGCCTAGTGTACGAAGCTATCATTAGCCTTGTCTGCGGCCTGATCAACCGCTCCCATGGTGCATGCCCAGTCTTCGTCCATTGTCGTCACCGTTGATCTTATTCATTCTTCGTCATCTTCATTCATCGGTGCGCGTGGTTCTTTAGTCTTCGTCGTTGTCGTTCTTCATCGTTCTTCTTTCAAAAATTCGTCATCTTTGGCATCAAAATTTTTCCACAATGTGAGTTATTCTTTACCCTTTTCCTCTCATATTTTTATGATTTATTGTCTTTGATTTTCATTGAGGACAATGAAGAGTTTAAGAGTGGGGGAGGGTTGCATTCATATATTCATGCATTCATGTTTATTTTGTCTTTATTTTATTCATCGATTCATGTTTATTTTTTTTTTGTTAATTTATTGCATTGGAAAATGAAAAAAAAATTGAGAAAAAAAATCCAAAAAGAGCATGCATTGCATATATGTGTTATTCAAATACTCATCTTCTCTTGGTTTGTCCTCTATTTTATTTTTATGAGTTTGACCATATATGTTCCATAATATGATTGAATTACCTAACCTTGTCACATACTTGAGATGATTTTTATTGGAGCATGACTTGTTAGTTCAATTGAGCAAGTATGATTCTTAGTCTTGGGCATTATTGAAATCCAACAAAACTTGTCCTAGTGAGAATTTTGGCCTTATGGGAATTTTCATCATATTTATTCCCTTTTGCTTTCTTGTGTGACATTATACTCTCCTTATGCAATTACCTCTTGAGATTGACATTGTTATCTATATTTGAGGCCGAATTTATATGTTTATTGCTTATGAGTTTCATATGATAGAGGCATGATTTTCTTAGCCATATTATTATCCATATCCACCCTACATATGTGTCCTTTGCTTGTTGCCAATTTGAGCCTTAGCCTTTTCTTTTAAGCTCCACAAAATTTATCCTAGCCGATGATAAGCCTTACCCTATCCGGGAATTTGGATTAGACTTGGTAAATGATTGATCTAGTTGAGTGGAAAAGAAGATATTGTTAAGAGAGTTACAAGTTTGGACGAGTATGTAATTTTGGTTTTAGTCATCACATTGTGCATTATTGTTTTGGCTCTAAAGAAAAAAAAATTGAAAGAAAAAAAAAGAAAAAGAAAAGAAAAGAAAAAACATGAATAAGAGCCTTTTTATTTTATTATGTATGTGAGAGTTAGAAAAATATGTATGGTTGAGAGAAAGTTCTTTTGTTGTGTATTTTGAGAGTGAAAGTTTGAGTTATTTTGGTTTTGGAAGTATTTGGTTTTAGTGTTCTTCCGGTTATTCTTAGGGATCCCTTTTTCCCCGATTTTTAGCACCGCAAACCTAAATATTTTCCTACCTTAATTTCTTACCAAGCCTCATTACAACCTTGATAAAAGACCTCTTGATGTTTCTTATAAGTGATGGCATCCACGGTGGAGAATATGTGATATATGTGTCAATTTCTATGTAGCTTTTTGCATTTTGGATTGAGTTGAGAGATAGATTGTTAAGCCTATACACATGAGAGTGAGAGTAAACACATAATCCCGGTGAGGTTGGATGAGACGTGCCTTTACTTTGAATCCCTCATATACTTGCTAGGATGTTAACTTTCATACTCATGGATCCTACACTTTGATGTTGCTTTTGACAAGGTTAGTGCTTGAAGATCATATTTGTGGTATGATGGTTTAGCTCTTGTTTTTGCATTGCTTGAGGACAATCAAAAGGTTAAGTGTGGGGGAGTTTGATAAGGCATGTTTCCAATAGGCATTATAGGTTAGTTTAGTTGCATTTCATTATTATATAATCATGTTTTAGTGTTAATTAGATTAGCATTCATTTTGTGGGAAAGTTTGGAATCTATGCTATTTCGATGGTTTTATATAGATTCGTAGATCCGAGGCAAAGAACACGAGGAACGGAGCTAAGTAAGGCTAACGCGAGACTTTGGAGAGCTTAAGGAAGAAGTCCCAAAGAGAATGGAACAACCTAAGGAGCAACGGAGAACGAAATCGAGGTCTAAGAGAGAAAACAAGGACGAGTCGCGAAAGCTGTCCGCTCGGCGAGCTGAACTTGTAACGCACTTTCCGGAGGCCTCGGATGTCCGATCGACACATATGAGCATGCGTTGGAAAGCTCTTTCGAAGATCTACGTGATGGTGTTCTGTTGGATTTTCGCTGCCAGCGAATGCCTTTCCGCTGCAGCGAATCAAGTCAGCAACAACATGTGCGAGAAGGTGGCCGGCCTGAGCATGAGTCGCTGCCAGCGAATGGCATCTCGCTGCCAGCGACTAGTTTCAACGGAAGCATGTCCAGGAGCAGCATGACTCGCTGCCAGCGAAAGGGAACTCGCTGCCAGCGAATGTCCGGACTCGCTCCAGCGAATGGAGTCGCTGCCAGCGGATGGCCGGACTCACTCCAGCGAGTTGGAGCTCTCGTGGCAGCGGAAGGAGTGACTCGCGGAAGCGAAAAAGACGGAATCGAAGAAGCTTGAAAATATTCTAAGGCATGGACATTTGCTGCCAGCGAGTGTGGTAGCGAGTGTGGTAGCGAAAATCCAACAGGAGCTTGATTGAGGCCATTCGCTGCGAGCGGAAATTTTCGCTGACAACGGAATCCGACGCTGAGTTAAATTAGGAAAGTTCTATCTTTTATCTAGTTTGTTTAGGAAGCTTTTATCTTTATCTATCTTTTACCTTATTTATGGAAGATATTAGGCTTATAAATAGGATGTTTTAGGATTAGTTTTCTTAATAGAAGAATTCCAAGTAGAGAAATCACCATTGAAGAGAAGAAAGTTTAGGTAAGCCATGTTTGGTTAATTTTGTAGTTTCCGCCTACACTTTCGAGACTTGGTTGGTGGTTTGTGAGTTTCTAATTTAAGTTATTTTTCCTCTATAATTCTTTCAACTTCTTTGTGTGATATTGATTATGCTATTGATGTTATCTTGATTCGCGACCTTGATAATATTGATTTCATGCTAGGACTTAATACTTTCGTATTTGTGTTATTTCCGTAGTAGCACGCATAAGAATGTGGATTCTGTGTTTGAAGCATGATTATGTAGGAAGTTGACATATATCTTAAACATTGATTTACCGTGTTTAATTGGTGTTATTTATATGCTCAAGTTCTTGGGACTATTTGCTATCTCTTTGTTAAATCTTGACCGTGTTAAGGTTGCATTGAGGTGTAAGGGATTAATTGGACTCGTAGGACTTTTAATCTACTTAAACCAAGATGGGAGGAATTCGTAGGAAAAGACAATAACTTGAAAAGGATTCGATGATCAATAAAACCAACCAAAGTCGAGAATTTGTAGGTGGAAACGCTTTTCTTCTATCCTTTATTTGCTTTTGTCAATATTATTTTCTTTTATTTTCATTCATAAAAATCTTTTCTTTTATATTGATAAATACACAATATTTAGAAATACTTGATTCTCTAGGGTTCGACCCCTTACTTGCTTACTGTACTAGTTTGTTTGTTTGGGATTTATTTTTGGCGAGGTGAATCAACGACTTTTCATCCGTCAATATGGAACTGAAAAACCGCTGCTACAATTGCGCCTATAGGTTGAACCGTTGCCATCGACCGCTTCAATAGAAAAACCGCCACTAACTATCGCCGTTTTTGCTCTTTATTGTGGTAGTGTGTGTTGTGGATGGTTGAACTTCTGGTTGTGTTTTGGATTTGTTTTGTATGTGTTTTGGATGAACAAATGATGGCAGCGGTATATGTTAATTTTGTATGTGTTTGTGCCCAGCTATAATAAATAATTATATTATATTTATTATCGAGCTCACAATGCAATTAAAAATATATAGCCACAAATGTAGCCACGGACATAGCCACGGACATAGCCACTGATGCGGGACCATCTTCTACAGCACCAGACACACCCATCATACTTGGAGAAGGACCAATGACTCGAGCTCGTGCTAAGAATCTTCAGAGAGACTCATTCAACTTTATGAGTCATGCATTAGTCTCGAGCAAGGTTCAACTCCCCGAGCCCACATTGAAGAATTACATGTGCATAGGAGTTGCTGATGGTATCGATGCCGACACCAGAAGTATCGACGCCAACGTCTAAACACATGTTTGAGCACTAAAGGCCTCGGCGCCTACACTCAGGCCTCGGCGCCGACACCAGTTTCCCTAGAAACCATATGGGCCGAATTGGGGATTTTATTAAGTGTTATTTTTTAAGACCTTATTTACTTATGTTTTTAGGTGTTTTACTTAAGTTGTTAGTTTATCTTTCTATCTACTTAAATCCGGCCCAAACTCAGTTTCTAAGGCCTATATATTTTCGATTCCAGCATTGTAATCAATTGGAACTTTGATAATAGAAATCTCTCATATTGAGTTTAAACACACGAGTGTTTGTTGATCCAACTAGAGCTGTGCTCGTTGATCATCGATTGGTAATCTCAGCTTGGTTTGCTTTGCCGTTCATCAACTTCGCAAGACTTGGTGAATCTAGTATCCACAAGCCCCCTCCTTGTGCCTTCAAGTTGTCCGCTTGATTGTGTAGGGTTGTAGACGCAGGTTGTGTAGTCATTGGTATTGGTTCCTACCTTCTACGGAAGCCTGGGGTCTCTATCTTGTTCTACATAGATCGTTTCAGTCCTTATCAGGTCGTGTCTTTCAATTCTTGCTTATAAATTTCGAGTCTTTATTCATCATATTGCTGCTGCGTTGAGTCTTTCTTATTGTCGACATCAAGAGCCCTTGTTCTTGGTGATTCTTGATGCGTCTTTATTTGTTCTTGATTGATCTTGATCGAGTTCTTGCTTTCTTGTTCAGTTCTCGAGTCTTTCTTTGAGTTCTTGCTTGATTGTCGAAGATCGGACCATCACACGGCTAACCCCGTATCAAATTGGTATCAGAGCTTTGGTTTCCGACATCAAGATTGAGTCTTTTCCTTTTCTAAACATAAAAACCAAAAAAATAGAGTCAGTTCTTGTTTTGGTCTTTTACTTCTTGTTATTGAATTGATTATTGCACTAACTTTTCTTGTTTGTGATTGTTGTGGTTGCTCAGCCCAAACACAATAACCTAGCCAAACCAGTGGAGTCGACCACCTTGTGCGCACCCATCTCGAGTGCAACAACCCTAGTCGACGGCACCTTTGTGTCCCCATAAGTTTGCTTGTGCCGAAAATTTCAGTGCTGAACACAAGAAAACCCTAGTTGATAATCTGATTTTGCGGTGGATTTAACATTTAAATCTATCATATATCTCTAAAGGCATAAGATAGATCCTATTACCTAAATTAGCCAAGTAGTTACCTATATCTTGCATTAGGGCTGAATTTTTTATCTTTCACCTTATTTCTTCCAGATTTTTGAGTCCTTTCTCTTTGCTGTTAGTTTTCTTGCATTAGATTAAATATATATATATATATATATATATATATATATATATATATATATATATATATATATATATATATATATATATATATATATATATATATATTCAGTTTCGAAAATTAAAAAAAAAAAGATAAGAGACATACATATGTGGACCTAGGAGGATAAAATTCACTAGGGGCAAAAGTAAGTCAAAAAAAAAAAAAGAAGTATTGTTGATCTAGAGCAAGAAAGCTCCCAAGGACATCATTGGTGAACCCTCTTGTCAGCCCTAGTCGACATACCTATCAAACACATACCTCCACAAAATTGAAACCCTACCATGCAGCTACAACATCCTAACTTAAAGGTTTTCAATCAAAAGAGGTAAATTTCCATTATTTGTTAGTTTCTTTTATTTTCTCTCTATTGCAGCTAATGTCGAGTGCTTCCCTCTATTGATCGAGTACTTTTGCTGCTGTGTCGAGTTGTTGTTGTTTGTGTCGAGCACTCTTTACCATTGTCGGGTGCACAACTGGTAGTGTCGAAGAGATCTCAGCCCTGCCGAGTTCTCTCTACTGTTGTGTCGAGTACTTACAGCCCTTGTGAGTGCTTGTTTGAGTTTCTGTCGAGTGATCTCAGCCCTTGCTGAGTGTTCTCCTTGTTGTGTCGAGTTAAATTCTTGCAAATTCCCATCTGTTTTGCTTGAGTAGAGTTAATTGCTTACACCGAGTTCTCTACAGCCCTTGTAGAACTCTTCTGTGTTGTTTCATTCATATACTTTGATTGCTTTGTTCTTTTCTTGGTAGTTGATTTGCCCAAAGCGGATTGCCCTAGCAAGCGTGATATATCAATCAGAGAGGGAGTGTGAGCGAAACACAATTGTGAGCTGTTTATATTTTACTAACCTTTAACATAGTTCTTTGTTTCTTTTCTCTTTGTTATAATGTCTAATAACCAGGTTAACAATGAAAACAACCCCAACAATGCGGGTAGCTCGAGTGCAACCGTGACACCTGAGCAATTCAACAACCTTACCAACACCTTGACATCCATTCTAGACAGCTTGACAACCTTAGAAGCAAGGCCGAGTGGCTCTACCACAACAGCTGATGGTCAAGGTAATCCTAGGCGTGAAGAGACGCCTCAAGATGAAAGAGAGGTCATTAATCCTAACCCTATTCCTAATCCTAATCCTCATGTTAATGTTAATTTATAGAATCCTTTATTCAATGAAAACAACTCTCCACGAGGTGGGAGAAATGATCGGAATAATGGGTTTGTTAATGTGCAAGGTCAAGGAAAAGAAAGAGGAAGAGGACGTGGCTATCAAGAGCAATTCTACTACTCGGAGCAAGATGATGACTTCCAAGAAGAGGAGTATTGGGAGCAACGCCCGAGACGGAATCAAAGGGGAAATCAGAACTGACCACCTAGGTACAACGACGACGACGGCATTGGTAAGGTTAAGGTAAAGATTCCTCCTTTTGATGGTAAGACTGATCCAGATGCTTATATTGACTGGGAAATTAAAATGGAGCAAATCTGGAACTGTCATAATTTCTCAGAACCTAAGAAAGTACAACTAGCTTCCCTAGAGTTTCTAGGTTTTGCATTAATCTGGTGGGATAATCTTGTTAAGGAAAGAAGAAGATCCCTTGATGCACCTATTGCTTCTTGGGAACAATTAAAAGTGGTCATGAGAAATAGGTTTGTACCTCAACATTACGATAGAGAGCTATTGAATAGATTAGAAAACCTTAAACAAGGTAGTCAAAATGTTGAGGAAACATTTAATGTTATGCAAGAAGCCATGGCTAGAGCTAATATAGTAGAAACTCATGAGAAAACAAATGTTAGATATCTTAAAATCTTGCATCCTGCTTTAGCTCATGAAATTGATTATTTCCCCTATACTACTCCTACTAACCTTTTACATCTAGCTATGAAAGTAAAAAAGGGACAACGCTACAAGAGCCAAGGCAATAGAGTGTCGAGTGGCCAGCAACAAGGGTGGCGCCAATCTCGACCCCAACAGCCCTAGGGACGCTCGGAAATGGGCTTTAGAGAGCGAGCTCAGTAGCCCCAAGGGAGGAGTGATGGCCGACATCCCCAACAGCCCCTCGACAAGGGTAAAATCCCATGGAATGGACGAGAATCGTCTGGGACATCTACTGGTCCCAAAGGGAGTAATCCTAACCCTTCTATCCTTCGTTCTAGAGATATTGTGCTTTAAATGTCAAGGTAGAGGTCATTATATGAAGGATTGCCCTAATAAGAAAACTCTCATGGTTAATCACTTAGGAGAATATGAATCTGAAAATTATTGTGATGAACCTGACGAGCATGCTAATGACAATGATCAGAACTTAAACCTTGTTTGTTATGATAATGATGATGATGAGGTTGAATATGAACATGGAGAGTCTTTGATTGTTAGGAGAGTTTTAAGTGTTGTTCCTACACCATGTGATGATAATCAAAGAGAAAACTTGTTTCATACTCGTTGTCTAGTTAAAGGAAAGGTTGTGAATGTGATCATTGATGGAGGTAGTTGTTGTAATTTAGCTAGTCAAGAAATGGTTGACAAATTGCATCTACCTACTGTCCAACACCCTAGACCTTACAAATTGCATTGGATGAATGATTGTGGATTATTGAAAGTGAATAGACAAGTTAAAGTGCATATTAAACTAGGACATTATGAAGATGATGTTTTATGTGATATTGTGCCTATGCAAGCTTGTCATATTCTATTAGGACGTCCTTGGCAATCTAATCGTAAGGTTATTCATGATGGGTTTACTAATCGATATACCTTTACTTTTCAGGGAAATAATGTCATTCTCAAGCCCATGACACCCACGCAAGTGGCTGATGAGATTGAGAAGCGCAAGGTAAGTACAGGTGAGTTAGATAAGGAGGCTCAATCGAGCCAAGTGGATCCTCAGACTCCGCCTAAGAGTGTGTTCTTGGTTTCCAAAAGCACATTCATAGACGAATTTGCGGATGGTGGAACTGTTCTTATGCGCCTTTGCAAGAGCTTGAGCATGTTGAGTGAAGAGCTTAAAGCTTCTCTTCCATCAAACATACTCGCTCTTCTTGAGGAGTTTAAGGATGTGTTTCCCGATGACATACCACCAGGTCTACCCCCTATTCGTGGAATTGAGCATCAAATTGATCTTATTCTAGGGGATGCATTGCCTAATAGTCCTACGTACCGTATGAATCCCACTGAGACCCAAGAGGTCCAAACACAAGTCCAGGAACTCTTGGATAAGGGTTACATTCGAATTAGCTTAAGTCCTAGTGTTGTGCCTGTGTTATTAGTCCCTAAGAAAGATGGTTCATGGAGAATGTGTGTAGATTGTAGGGCTATTAACAACATCACTATTAAATATCGTCACCATATTCCTAGATTAGATGATATGTTAGATGAGTTACATGGAGATTCTATATTCTCTAAAATTGATCTTAGGAGTGGCTATCATCAAATTAGAATGAAAGAGGGTGATGAATGGAAAACAACCTTTAAGACTAAGCTAGGCTTATATGAGTGGTTGGTTATGCCTTTTGGTTTAACTAATGCTCCTAGTACTTTTATGCGCTTAATAAATCATGCGCTTCGAGATTTCATTGGAAAGTTTATTGTTGTTTACTTTGATGATATTCTGATTTATAGAAAGTCTTCTAATGAACATGAATCACATCTTAGAGCTAGAAGTACTTAAAACGCTGAGAATTGAACGCTTGTATGCTAATTTAAAGAAATGTCAATTATGTAATGAACAAGTGTCTTTTCTTGGATTTGTAGTGAGTTCGAATGGACTGCGTGTCGATGAGGCTAAGATCAAGGTGATCCAAGAGTGGCCAACACCCACTAACATCGGCCATGTGCGCAGCTTCCAAGGATTGGTGAGCTTCTATCGTCGATTCGTGCAAGATTTCAGCACCATCTCGGCACCCCTCACTGAGCTTACGAAAAAGAGGAGTGAATTCACATGGGGAGCAGCTCAGGAGGAAACATTCAACACACTTAAGGACAAGCACACTCACGCACCTCTACTAGCTTTGCCGGACTTCTCTCAGCCCTTTGAAGTAGAGTGTGATGCTAGCGGAGTTGGAATTGGTGGAGTCCTTATGCAGGGAGGTAAGCCTATTGCTTTCTTTTCTGAAAAGTTGAAAGATGCTTGTCTTAATTACTCTACCTATGATAATGAATTGTATGCTTTGTTTAGAGTACTTAAGACATGGTCTCACTATCTATGGCCTAGCGAGTTTATTCTTAGGACTGATCATGAGTCTTTAAAACACTTTAAAAGCCAAGATAAACTTGATAGGAGACATGGTAGATGGATGGAATTGATTGAAACATTTCATTATATGATTAAGTATAAGAAAGGCAAGGACAATGTGGTAGCTGATGCATTATCTAGAAGGCATGCTTTAGGAGCTGATTTCGAGTCTAATGTGTTAGCTAGGAGACATGTTCTTTTAACCACTTTGGATTCTAGAGTCTTAGGCTTTGTTTACATAAAGGAATTGTATGAATCTGATTTGGATTTTGGTGATATCTTTCGAAAATGCTTAGAAAAGGGTCCTAATGACAACTTTTATATCCATCAAGGATTCTTATTTCGAAAAGATCAAGTGTGCATTCCTAGATGTTCTCTACGATTATTACTTATTAGTGAAGCCCATAGTGGTGGATTAATGGGACATTTTGGTAGAGATAAGACATATAACACACTGAAATCACACTTTTATTGGCCTCATATGCTTAGGGATGTAGAACATTGCCTTAAGAGATGCATAGATTGCATTAAAGCCAAAGCTAAGCTTATGCCCCATGACCTTTATACACCACTGCCGACCCCCTCAGCCCCTTGGGAAGACATTTCTATGGATTTCATAGTTGGGTTGCCTAAAACTAAGAAGGGGAGGGACGTCGCTTGGTCACATTTCAGCCTGTGGATCTTGTATGGGTAAATCTAAGGAAGGAGCGGTTTCCAAAAGCTCAGAAGAACAAGCTTTCACCTCACAGTGATGGACCATTTCGAGTGAAGAGGAGAGTGGGCGACAATGCCTACCAATTGGAGCTTCCTGGAGACATGGGCGTGAGTGCTACATTTAACGTCGCGGGTCTAATCCCTTACTTCGCAGTGGATGAAGACTTGGATTCGTGGTCGAATCCTTTTCAAGAAGGGGAGGTTGATGCGGGACCATCTTCTACAGCTCCAAACACACCCATCATACTTGGAGAAGGACCAATGACTCGAACTCGTGCTAAGAACCTTCAGAGAGACTCATTCCACTTTATGAGTCATGCATTATTCTCGAGCAAGGTTCAACTCCCCGAGCCCACATTGAAGAATTACATGTGCATAGGAGTTGCTGATGGTATGGATGTCGACACCAGAAGTATCGACGCCAACGTCTAAACACATGTTTGAGCATTGAAGGCCTCGGCGCCTACACTCAGCCCTCGGCGCCGACACCAGTTTGCCTAGAAACCATATGGGCCGAATTGGGCTTTTATTAAGTGTTATTTTTTAAGACCTTATTTACTTATGTTTTTAGGTGTTTTACTTAAGTTGTTAGTTTATCTTTCTATCTACTTAAATCCGGCCCAAACTCAGTTTCTAAGGCCTATATATTTTCGATTCCAGCATTGTAATCAATTGGAACTTTGATAATAGAAATCTCTCATATTGAGTTTAAACACACGAGTGTTTGTTGATCGAACTAGAGCTGTGCTCGTTGATCATCGATTGGTAATCTCAGCTTGGTTTGCTTTGCCGTTCATCAACTTCGCAAGACTTGGTGAATCTAGTATCCACAAGCCCCCTCCTTGTGCCTTCAAGTTGTCCGCTTGATTGTGTAGGGTTGTAGAGGCGGGTTGTGTAGTCATTGGTATTGGTTCCTACCTTCTACGGAAGCCTGGGGTCTCTATCTTGTTCTACACAGATCGTTTCAGTCCTTATCAGGTCGTGTCTTTCAATTCTTGCTTATAAATTCCGAGTCTTTATTCATCATATTGCTGCTGCGTTGAGTCTTTCTTATTGTTGACATCAAGAGCCCTTGTTCTTGGTGATTCTTGCTACGTCTTTATTTATTCTTGATTGATCTTGATCGAGTTCTTCTTTCTTGTTCAGTTCTTGAGTCTTTCTTTGAGTTCTTGCTTGATTGTCGAAGATCGGACCATCACACGGCTAACCCCGTATCAAATTGGTATCAGAGCTTTGGTTTCCGACTCCAAGATTGAGTCTTTTCTTTTCCTAAACATAAAAACCACAAAAATAGAGTCAGTTCTTGTTTTGTTCTTTTGCTTCTTGTTATTGAATTGATTATTGCACTAACTTTTCTTGTTTGTGATTGTTGTGGTTGCTCAGCCCAAACACAATAGCCTAGCCAAACCAGTGGAGTCGACCACCTTGTGCGCACCCATCTCGAGTGCAACAGCCCTAGTCGACGGCACCTTTGTGTCCCCATAAGTTTGCTTGTGCCGAAAATTTCAGTCCCCCACACAAGAAAACCCTAGTTGTTATCTTTTCTATCTTTGTTCTATCTTTGGCATATTTGATCTATCTTTTATCTAAATTCCATTATTTATTGCCTATTGATAATCTGATTTTGCGCTGGATTTAACATTTAAATCTATCATATATCTCTAAAGGCATAAGATCGATCCTATTACCTAAATTAGCCAAGTTGTTACCTATATCTTGCATTAGGGCTGAATTTTTTATCTTTCACCTTATTTCTTCCAGATTTTTGAGTCCTTTTTCTTTGCTGTTAGTTTTCTTGCATTAGATTAAAAATACATATATATATATATACAGGGTGAGGTTAAAGTGAAAAGGGGGCTTAAAGTGAAAATGTGGCTTAAAGTGAAAATAGGGTTTTTAGTGGTTAGTTGGCGCGCGGGTCTTACTTAAAAAAACCGAGCCGGACTGAACCGGGGAAAAAAATAAGAAGCCAACCCAATTTGGCATTCAGACCTAATCGCTCCCCCGACAAGCTTCCCTTCAAATCTTCAATGGCTTCCCCTATCACTCTTTCTCTCTCTACTTCAGACCTTAAGCTTCCCCTTCAATGGCTTCATTTCTAGGTTTTCTTCTCTTCAATGAAGGGAGATTTGTGAGAGAGAGAACCGAGGACGAGGGCGGGGGCAAGGAAAAGGGAGAGAAGAGATAGAGTTCTTCAAGGAGCCGTCGAAGCCCTAAATCAGTCGCATGCCCCGTCATTTTCGCCGAGAGGCTCTCCGGAAGAAGGCACCTCTATCCGACTGAAGGAGGTTACCCCGCCGCCGCCGCAGGGATGGAGTCAATTCCAAGGCCTTCTTGTTCAAGGAAGTTGTCGAAGGCCATACTTTTGATTCTTGACAAACAGGTTTCTATTCTCTACCCTAACAGTTTTGATTCGTTTATTTGATTGTTTTTGTTCGATTGCATTTAGGTATTATCACATCTGAGATTTTATTGATGTTGATATTTGGAGGAACTGGAATTTGCCTCTGTGACTGCATTTGAGAAATTAGAATTCGAGTTGTATAGATTGAGAAAAATCATATTTGTTCTAGATTGAATTGATCTTTTTGGATTGTTTTTTAACATATGGATTCAGTTGACAAGTTAGATGCTTTAACAATGGCACAAAAGCATTTCTCTAAAAGTATATAATATTTAGGGGAAACAACAAGTGATGTGTTTGTCTTAAAATTTCTCTTCTGTTACTTATGATCTAAAGCTTTATTTGATGGTTTGATTTGCCCTTTTGAATTGATCCAAATATATAAGGCAAGAAAAATAGTACTCTGCCTGTGGAGAGGGTTGTTTGTTTCATTTCCATAGTTTCTTTGCCTTCTGACTATGTTTAGTGTGAGAGAGTTAGTGTTTACAAATTCTTTCATTGACACTCTTGTTTTTAATCTGAGCTGATTAGTGGCTAAGTTTCCAGTTTTGGAACATTTTGTTTGTAGAATCTTCTGTTGATGTTTGATCCGTGGTTGTTAATACATATTCAGTCTTTGATTGAATGATTGGTTAGCTCTGACTAGCATGCCTGTGATTTGCCTGCAAAAGTTGTTTCAAGACACAGTCATCATATAAAGGAGGAACTGCTGGTTCATTTTACTCAGCATTCCAGGAAAGTGTGTCTACTAGTTGCTATCCTTTTTTCTCATGTTTGAGATTAGTGTGCATATGTCTACTAGTTGGCTTCTGATCTTTTCTTCTCCCTTGCCCTTCCATTTCCCTCCCTTTATCTAATTGAAGTGGCTAGTTTGGTCTTAGGAGCCAATAAGGCATATGCAAAGTGTGTTTAACCGAGAGAGGAGAAAATACCAAAGGAGCTGTGAGAGATAGAGGGAAGATGGCCCTGGTACATATCATCAACATTTCCAGCGTGAAGATTGGTATCGGAACACCGATACATCTTTCAGAGATCAAGGGAACAACTATAGAGAGGCACCAAGAAGCAATACCCCATATTCATTAATTATCACACCACTGTGCAGTTTTAGGTCTTAGCAGGTATTAACCACTCAATGCTTTTTGCTTGTGAGTTTGGGCTCTTGGTTTAAGGTATTTTGTTGTTGAACCGGTAGAAACATATGGATTTGGCCATAAGATACAACTTAACAACCCAAATAAACCGAGAAAGTTACTTGATTTAAAATGTTGAGACCTTATCACATATTTGATTCTTTATTCATACTGAATATGTTTTCAGCTTCTACGGAGGATTCAGTTGGTCTATACAGTGATTCAGTTACTGGAATTGTAAGGTGCGTGATTATTATTATAATGTGCAAAAATAAGATTATGAAATGCATACATAAAACTGTAATGTGCATAAATAACTTAATTCACTCAAAGTCCAAGCCATCTACATGGGGTAAGAGGGTGAAAGGTTTGCTGCTTCCAGAAGGAAGATAGGTTTCATACAACCCTTTTTCTAGTTTTTTTAGATGTTTATTCCTTTGATACATGTTACTTTCTGATTAATTCTCAGGGCAATCAAGCCTACTCAGTCCTTACATATTTCGTTATCTTTTGTTGGTTAGCTATTTCCATGTCGTGGATAGAGTTTGTTCAGGGAGTTCGTTGGTGATGGGAAGAGTCATGGCCAATACCCAGAATGGCAATAGATGGTGTAATTGACCTGTCCACCTATTTTATTGATCAAAAATTACATACGGTAAATTGATCGTTGCTTGTGGAATTTTGTTCACGGTGCAGATTCATAAACTTTCATTTTGAGTTTCTGCATTAACAAATATTTTAAAGAACACTAAGTTCCTCAAAGCTCAAGTTGGATAAATGTTGCTTACCTCAAGTAATGGGGATCTCTTTTATTCCACGATATGTTATTTCTATAAAAAGAAATTCAGTCCTCATGAGATTGTAATAGTTTGAACACCGTGAATAGTTCAGTAGTTAGTATTCATGTTTTGGTACTTGTTTTGACCGGTTAGTTCATTCTTTGCAGCTTGCTAGTCATAGTGACATGGTAGCGTCTTGACATTTTATTAACTATGTTGCTAGTTGTAAATATAAGAAAATCTTTTGCATCATTAGATAGACAATGTGCATATATAAGGTTTAATAATGCATATTTAATATAAAGAAGTGCATGGATAAAAATAACAAAGTGATAATATGAAATTTTTGATCATTTTTTAAGTTTGATAATTCTCTGAGCATGAGAAAAGCTTGCACTAGGTGCATCTCCAACCTGCATTCTCCTCTGTTCATATAATCAAGTTATTCTTCATACTGTGTAAACTTCATTTCCCCTCTTTTTGTTGTTAAAGCAAACTTATTTTCTGATGAAATGCCCTTGATTCTCTATATCTATTTTTAGATCATATCAAAGCTTTAAAAAATTAAAAGCATCTTAGCTCAATGGTAGAGCGATGTGCTTATGCACAAAAATGTGGGTTCGATTCCTACATAGGCTAAAAGTGGATAATTACATTACATGTTGAAATAACAATTCATATAAATGTCCATTAGGATGATTAATGAAAGAAAAGAACTAGAAAACCCCCTTTGTATAATCTTTCAAACTGCAAAGGCATCCGATTGGATCTTTAAATGCAGCAAGGTAGCTCTTTTATACAAATATTCATGCCTTCTCCACGGGTAAGTTGTTGCCATAATTATTAAATTATTCAAAAGCCTTTTTTTTTACCACCTTGGAGTTCTGACAAGGTTGGTGCTTAGAACTAGGGGTTTAGTGAACCATTTCTTTCATTTTGACAAGTGAGCATAGATTTGGAATTTCGATAAACTTGTCGGGAATTGCTTCCTGTTTGTGGATATATGTTCACTAAAATTCTTAGAGATGTTTGCTGTAATTTTTGAGATGTTAGAAGATGATTCGAAGGGTTGATTTTGGCAGTGCAGGTATGTGATTCTTTCCCCAATTCACTGTCCATTCTCACTTTCTCAAATAGAGCTTTTTGATTGCAAATTCTCTCAATGACAAGCAAGAATTTCTCTTATTTTTGCACACTTGTATACTAAAATGTCACTATAGTATATTATTTTTGCACTTCCATTACTCTCTATATAGAAAAAAATAGGAGGTCAAATTTAGAATTCAACTCATAAAGTGACACATAAGACAGTGAAAGTGGGCCTAATCAAAAGGCAAATAAGGTAACATGAGGTAGCAAGCCAATAATAGTGATGGGGCAACATGAAATAATTTTCCAAGGATTAAGCATCAATTTTTCTGAATTGATTATTGCAGGACTATTATGAGCTGCTTCTTTTTTATTAGTATATATACACAATCAAGATGTACCTTGTGATCAGTTGGATCAACCTTTGATGCCTGCCCAAAATCAAAGCCTCGAACGAATGAGTTAGTTGAGGCTTTAGGTGAGTAAACTGTTTTGCCTTAATAAGGTTCATAAGATAAAAATTAAAGTGCATAAAAAAGATCACTAAGTTCACAAAAAAAATTATAAAGTGCAAAAATAATATTATAAAGTTCACAATTCTTGCACTTCATCATTTTATTCTTGCACTTTATAATCTTAATTGTGCACTTCATAACCTTATTCATGCACTTCATATTATTATTCTTGCACTTTATAATCTTAATTGTGCACTTCAAAATCTTATCCATGCACTTCATCATTTTATTCTTGCACTTTATCATTTTATTTATGCATTTTATAATCTTAATTATGCACTTCACAATCTTATTCATGCACTTCATATTATTATTCTTACACTTGATCATTTTAATTGTGCACTTCATCATTTTATTTATGCACTATATTATTTTATTTATGCACTTCATTATCTTAATTGTGCACTTCATCATTTTATTTTTGCACTTTAACATCTTATTTATGCACTTCATTATCTTAATTGTGCACTTCATCATTTTATTTTTGCACTTTAACATCTTATTTATGCACTTCATAATTTAATTCTTGCACTTTATCATTTTATTTACGCACTTCATAATCTTAATTGTGCACTTTAACATTTTATATATGCACTTTATCATCTTATTCTTGCACTTCATAAGCTTATTCATGAACGGAAACAAAGAAGACAAACAGAAATAGCCTATACGGGATTTGAACCCGCATCTTTGTGCATGACACATTGCTCTACCATTTTGAGCTAATAGGCTTTTAATCGTGCATACTAATGAAATTTTATAACACAAGGAAAAAATAAGACATACCTTGAATTTCAACTTTTAAGGCATACCTATTGCATTTTTCCAACGAAAAAAAAAAGCTACAGCACGAAATTTTGACCATCACAGTAGCAGACCTACTACATTTTAAATTTTCTTCAAGGAAAAAAAACTAAAGGCAATGAAATACTAATACAATAACACATTATACTAATAATCCAAAGTCCTAATGTAGTAGAAAAGCAAATAACATCCTCTAAAATGTAGGACTACATCAGGACTTCAAACGCAGCTTACACTAAACACTGAACAACAACAAAAGATGCAGATTATCAAATATGCAGATGGCCAGCAGCTTACAATATGAGAGCTCTTCACCCTCATAATGGGACGAAGCCAGTAGCTGAGCAAGCAAATGGACAGCTGCTTCAGTGATATGACAGAACACTGCACTAAGTAGCAGCACGAAAAAACGAAAACACTAATTAAACCCAAGCATGAAGAGAAGCAAGTAGCTATGTAAACACATGGACTTCAACTTCAAATAAACCCAACAACTCATAATAGCAGCACACAATCTCGTAAGCAAGCAAGAGACTAACCAAGTAAAGCTTTAAGTCTTTAACAGCAAGGCCATATCGTAGGTAACCAACTCAGACCATGAAACCTCCTCAAAAAGCATACAAATGAACCGAAACGATAAAAAATTCAGGGGAGCAAATGACTGGTGCAGGACTTTAATTGAAAACGACTCGAAATAAACTCTTAAAGACCATAAGCAACACATAAAGAAGTCAGCACCTGAACAGATGAACAACAGCTTCAAAGTGCTCTTGAATCCTCAGCCAACACCAAAATATTAGATTAAATCACACCATATGTAGTGGTCAACAGCAAGACCAAAACATTTAACTTCTTTGCCACATCCGACCGCGAATTAGAGGACTACATTTAGCTTCTTTCTGATCTAGGGTTATCTATAAGTCTGTAACTGTAGAGTTGAGATCAATATATGACACAAGGCCATGGAAGAGAGATTTCAACATCAAATTACCAAGCATTTAACATATGCAGTTTAACGGAATCAAAAGCAAACAACCTCAATTTTTTCATTCGAACAATAGATTCTATCAGGAAATTTGAAACAAAAAAGCTGCTAATTTATAGCAGCGACTAATCTTAACACACCCCTCACACACAACCGCTCCAATCTTAGCCAATTGGAGGGGAAAAACAAAAAAAAGTCTAAATGGCATGAGCTAATCCATCGGTTGGGGTGCAACACACAATTACAACAACATAACACATCAATGAGAGAGAGAAAGCGAAAAAAAGAGGAGCGAATCGTACAAATCAGAAGCGGCCATGTATCAATCATATATCTGATGGGCCTATTCGACCCTATTTTTTTTGGGTTAAATTAAGCCCAGATGCCCATTTTCACTTTAAGCCAAATTTTCATTTTAAGCCCCATTTTCATTTGAATTTTACCTATATATACA